>MU225789.1:5696935-5708866 GCA_018584345.1 Thuja plicata
TTGGGTGTTTTACCATACCATAGCTCATAAGGAGTCTTCTTTGAGTCCTTTCTTAATTGTACTATGTTAAGTGTGTAGACATCAGTGCTAATAGCTTCCCTCCAGAAGATCTGGGTGATGTCCTTCTCTATCATCAGTGTTCTTGCACAATCAACTATTGATTTGTTCCTTCTCTCAGCAATCTCATTTTGTTGTGGTGTTCTTGGTCCAGAAACCTGTCTTTTTATACCATGCTCATTACATAAATTACTGAATTCATCTTATATAAATTCTCCTCCTCTATCTAATCTCAAACATTTCTGATCCTTACCACTTTGTTTCTCTACCATAGCCTTATACCATTTAAACATCTTGAATGCTTCATATTTTTCTTTTAAAAACATGACTATCATCATTCTAGAATAATCATCAACAAAGAGAATAAAATATCTATCTCCATAATATCTCTTTGTCCTCATAGGTCCACATAAATCAGTATGGAATAATTCTAGAATATCATCAAATGTATGGGTTTTGCTTTTGAAACTAGATTTTGTCATTTTACCTTTTTGACAATTCTTGCACATGATGTTGTTTGGCTTTGTCATCGTCGGTAAGCCTCTTACACTTATTTTTCTTCTTATCTTCATCATGTTGTCAAAGTTCACATAACACAACCTTTTGTCCCACAGCCATATGTCTTCATTTCTAGTCATCAAGCAAGTGGGGTTAGTATCATTTAGATAGAATAAGTTACCTTTGGTCTGTTCACCGATACCAATCAGTGTTCCTAATTCATTGAAGATCTTTGCCTTCTTATTCTCAAATGCTACTTTATGACCTGAATTATTCAGCTGAGAAACACTCAACAAATTATAATTCAATCCTTTTACCCAATAATCATTTTCACATTTAATCAAGTTGTTCAGCATTACTATTCCTTTACCTTCAATTTGACAAGGTGAATCATTTCCCATTCTTACTGTACCACCTTTATAGTATTCAAAATTATTAAAATTTTCTTTGTCATCGATCATATGGTGAGTGCAGCCACTATCTATAATCCAGATATCACTTTTACTAATCTTAGATATGAGTGCAGTTTCTTCATACCTTTCATCTTCATCTAAATCATCCTTCAGAGCTACAAACACTATCTCAACATCATCATCTGGTTCGGTGTCAGTATCTTCATCTTTGCAAGAAGCTAGATAGCTATCCCTCTTGCCTTTGTCCTTGTAATCTCAGGTATCACTTCTTTTTTATTGTCAGTAACCTCTGTAATCTTTGTTATCACCTCTATCAGATTTCTTCTCAAAAGATCTGTTATCACTTCTGTCATCTTTTCTTTTAGGACATCTTGCAGCAAAGTGTCCAATCTCTTTACAATTAAAGCATACAAGTGGTAACTAACCCTTGTATTTACCTTTGCCTCTTAGCATTCTTCTTTCCATGAGTGCTTCAATTTCATCTAGATCTTCTTCTTCACTTTCACTTTCACTGTCTCTTCTAGATGAGTGTCTCTGACTAGATTTGCTTATTCTCATAGAAGACTTTAATGTAGACTCTAAGATTGGTAAGACACTATTATCAAAGTTATTCATCTCAAATGAAATCAGTCTACTAATCAGGCTATCAAGAGTGACTGTATTATTTTCTACTACTCTCATTTCTTGAATAGCAGAGACTCTAATAGCATATATAGGCAATAGGGTTCTTAGGATTTTACATACCACTGTCTCCTCTTCAAGTGTACCTTTAACACCTCATATAGAATTGAATACTTCTTTTATTCTTATGTTGTACTGTGAGATGTTTTCACCTTCTTTCATTCTAAGATCATCAAACTTTCCTCTAAGGCTTTCTACCTTGGCTCTCAAAACATTTCCATCACCTCCATGTACAAGTTTCAACTTGTCCCACATTGTCTTTGCATCTTTGCAATCTTTGACATCCTCAAATTCAGCATTAGAGAGTGAGGTTGAAAGCTCTATAACCATGCAGTTATAGTCATGCTTTACTCTCAATTGATCTACTATCACTGGTCCTATAGGAAACACATATGTAGTATCTAAGTATTGAGTAATATCATTGTCAATACCTGATAAGTGAAGCTTTATCCTACTTTTCCATGAAGCAAAGTTGTCCTTTTTCAACTTGGGCACATCTCGTATGTTCATCTTGTGATCTTTACTTAGCTCTTGAAACCTTCCTTCTAAGCACACAAGCTCTGATACCAATTGTTAGTAATAACTGAGAGGGGGGGTGAATCAGTGGCCTCAAAAATTTATGCAATTTAAACTTTAATCCACCAATCAATAATTCTCCAATTATTAAGTCCCTACAAGATGCATGCCTTTGAAATACTTGAAACAAATAACCGTCTGTTGGTTTACCTTGTCTGTCCTTATTCTCCTTGATAACCGATAAGCAGTAAACTGTATTTATTGATACTTAGTAAATATGCAGAGTATATACCAATCAATCCATAAATGCATATGTAGAATGTAAAATAATAAAGTAATGAACCATACACATATAACACAAAAATTTTAACGTGGAAACCCTGTTAAGGGAAAAACCACTGGGACTCGTACCCCAAATTTTCACTCTTCTAAAGTGAGCCCTGTTAGGAGCCAACCCTGTTAAAGGTTACAAAGACACTGTTAAGTTTGACCTTGTTAGAGGATTTTTATACATAGGTTGTCACTTAGTATTTGGCATCTATGCTACCATCCTTGAATTAGTCTCATGACTATCAATAGGCTTTATGCTAATCTTACTACCATCCTTGAATCAGCCTTCTTCTTAGACTATCAATAGGCTTTAGGTAAGACTGATGCTACTATCATGAGTCAACCTTCTGATAATCTATTAGGATATACCTCAATTACAAAAGACTGTTAAGTCCTGCTCTGTTAAGAGACTTAATGCTTCAATGGTTAAACTGAAACAAAATAACCTGTTTCTAATGCAACTAAATTGCAGATTTTTAGATCTATTTACTTATAATATCTTTCTGATCAATGTATCAATTAAATTCCTTTGTACTTAACTCTTTCTGCTCTATGATGTTGTGCTTTTTTGTTTGTCGGTGTCTGCAGAATTCTTTAGCTCTCCCTTAGCTTGATTGATCAGGACTGCATGAAGTTTATCCTTCATCAGTTTCTCTTCAGCATCTTCTATTAGTTCACTCCCCCATGTATCTAATTCCTTATGGGAATGAATTATTATTGTCTCTTAAATAGACATGATATCCCTTAATTCTAGGTTCTTGATTCTTGATTCTTGATTCTTGGCGTGAAAAACAATCCAGCCAAATTGATTTATAGCTTTAACTCCTGATTTATCTCGTAGTTATCTTCTTACCAATTGTACAAATCACTTACTTAACTATGGTCGAATAAAACAAAAAAAACAACCAATTAAGTCTATCATTTAGCTCTGCTAGCTAAATACTTTGTCATTTTTTGATCTCTTTGTTCCGTCGGTCAATTCTGCAGTTCGTCACCAATGCCAACTGCCAGTTTTGTCAGTGTAACTTCAGTTAGCTTTGAGATCTCTGTCTGTCATGCATCATTGGATCTTTCTCATCGAGCAACATTGTTTTTAGCTCATCGGGCATCCTTTGATTCTACTTCATCATGAAACACTATCTTCTGCTCGTCGGGTATCACTTTGATTTTATCTCTATATTTACCGATGGTGTGCACTCTGTCGATGTAGTCTGTCACTTAGTGAATACTTGAATTTTATGCATTGTTGAAAGAATAAACTTTATTCCATTGATTCTCTGAATTCTTTGGCATTATGTATATGACCATACAGATGATATCAAGTTGACATCAATGACAATACAAACCATTAACTGATTTAATGTCTTGCATCATCTTCAACTTAATATAGTCAAACATTTAATCAGTTACATGTCATCATCATCAAGAAGAGATTTACATGTAAGACAATCTAATGAAGCCCACTCTCTCAAGATCACCACAAATGGTGTTCATAGGGCCTAATTACTATGTGAGACATATATGAAAGAAATAAAATCTAGGTCCATTTTTAGAGCACCAATTGGAAATGTGATCTATGAAAGCAAGAAAACACTCAAGCTAAACACATGAGATGTTAATTTTAATTCCCAAAATCCAAATATTATAGAGAGCAACATAATATCTCAAATCTAATGCAACATGAATCATTTTGTTTTTTATCCAAGCAAGTCCAAATCAGCAGCAACAACAGCAACAACAAATCACAAACCACCAGAAATAGTAAACATTAGTGGTTAGCACAAAAAAAATTAGAGATATAAAATATAGCAAGTAAAAATAGATCTCTGGTGTTGGATCTCTCATGAGGAAGTACACAGTATCATGCGAGAAAGTGCTCAGCCACATGAGGAAGTACACAATCCCACGCGAAGAAGTGCAGAAAAGGTACAAAAATAGAAAATAGGTCAGATCACAGCCTGGCGCTAGATCTCGTGTGAGAAAGTACACAGTGCCATGCAAATATTCTCACAGTGTCGCGTGAGAAAACATAGAATCCAGCAAAGTCTCACCTGAGAACCTACAAAATGTCACCGAGATTTCTCTGCAGAAAGAAAACAACAAGTACAAAAAAGACAGAAAATATGAAAATCCAAAAATAATTGACGAAAAATAGCTAAAGTGACAGAAAATGAATCTTCTGCCCCACGGTGGGCGTAAAAAATGTGTGCTAAAATGTTGACACACTTCTATGGGTCATTCCATCTAAGGTTGCTCAAGAATGAGGCCTCAAATATTGACTTATAGCTCTCTAGCCATGGAGTGCAAAGGTGTGTGATGAAGGCCTTTAAATTGACCTAGTTGTGCCCATGCAAGTACACCATGAAATGAGAGATTCAATGCATGAAAATGAGATCTACTCTATATTATTGTAATGCATAAAAGGAAATTAATCTAAATGATAACAATGCATGATTATTCTATAAAAGAAAATATGCAAGCTAATCTAATATGAATCTAATCTACATGAGTAGACATGAATGCAAGAAGAAGACAAGAAGAGAGAAGTTGCAATATCCAAGCTTGAGTGCTCAAATCCTCCTCCAAAATTGCTCTCCAAACCTACAGCATAACAATACATAAAAATTCTATCTTTTTGAAATGAGGAGAGGTCTCCTTTTATAGGAAGGTGAACGGTGGAGATTAAGAGGCAAAAATCAGGCTATGATTAAGAGGCAAAAAGCCCACCTCTTAGGAAGATGTGAAGAAAAAGGGATTTTTATTTAATTTATTTCCTTTTTCATCAAATAAAGTGCTTTAAGTGGGGATTTTATTTAATTAAAAGAGGGATTTTCTTTATAATTAAATAAATTAGAAAAATTTTACTTAATTAAATGGGAGGAATTTAATTTAATTAAATAAGATGAATTTTATTTAATTAAAAGGGAGATATTTAATTTAATTAAATTTAAGATGAATTTTATTTAATTAAAAGGGAGATTAAATCTTTTAATTAAATAAAAATGATCAAACCTTAGGAAATATTGAAATAATTGAATTAATAATTTGATCAAGGAAATTGATTTGAAATGAAAATGTTCCAAAGCATTGATTCAGGAATTTGATAAATTGATAAAATGATAAATGGGGCCCATAATCTAGGCGACCATTTTAGGGTGCATACAGACGGTACCCATAAATATATACTAAAGGTATATTTTTCCTATTAGGATGCTTATCCCTGTTAGGAGATAAATATTACATTAGTACATTTCCATGTTAAATGAATACAAAAACCCTGTTAAAGGTATACACTGAGCTCACTACTCATACAATCATAATTATGTCTTTGTTACAATGGTTTATCAAAGTGAACATAAAAAAGCATCTTATATGCTTAGGTAGTTCCATTTTTAGATCGCATTATCATCTATCTGATTCTGACATCACAATGCATCCATTCATTTGTTCGCATCCATACCATGCATTCCATTCCTCACTTCTCAAAAAGCTCTTCATATATATACATTTTATAAATCTAGACAGCTTCCAAATACATCACAAAATGGAATAAACACTTATATAAAAAGTATATACCAATTTTATGACCTTAATACACAATCCAAATCAAACATAGCATGTTTGGATTCCACATCATACTCCCTCAATCATCGCAACATTTCATATGTCTTGTATCACTGCTACTTTATCTTTGTATGCCTTCAACATACTGTAACTTACTGTGATCAACTCTAAATATGAAGTGACCTTAACTGGAGGTCATATATATCCTAAAATAGATTCCCCTAAGCTTGCATGTCTTCAAACACCATATATTGTGTTCACTGACCAAACCTGTACTCTTGTACCCTATTAAATTGCTTCCTAGACTTAGTCATTTTGCAAGCCTTAACTTCAAAATTGTGTTTCATACCAAGAAATCATCCATAAGAGATGTGTTTCCATAAATTATAACCTTAATGTATTCTTGAACACTTTTGAAAGAGCTACTTTCCAACAATCTCTCCCTTTGGCATTGATGGCAACACTTAGTGAAAAAGGACTAAGTGTCAATACCAAAAAAACATTACACTTCTTTATCTCCTTTAGGTATTTACTATATTATCTTCTCTCTGTTATCTGCACATTTTTCATATCTTATCTTCTCCCCCTTTGACATTAATGACAAAGGTATACAAAAATGTATAATACATAACAAAATTGATACAACTGCTTACCCAAAAATCTAGACCATCTTAAGCACATCTTGGAAAGAGCTTTCCAAGATCTTTACTTCCTCTAACAAAGTCTTCACCAATATCTGACTCATATGAATCAGTCCATTTAGTGCAAAATAAGATGTTTATGTTTCCTCTAACTCAGTAGGCATGTTCCTAGTGAGAGGTTGCTCTATTTTCTCCATGTCTGAAATTTGTATCTCAAGAATTGATAACGTAGCAGTAATTAAACTCTTTAGCATAAAATTTTTTCCCATAACTCTACCTTTCTCTATTTACAACACACTCAACTTGTCCAATATTTTGGACACTTTTTTGTCTAATTCCAATACAGTGTATAAGGATTTCTCACAACTGTGCATCAACTTGTCTAGATTCAATCTTTCCTTTGCTATGATGTCCTCAATATTCTAAAGATTTCTGATAGGATTTACACAGTAAGTGTATAACTTCCTTCCATGTGACAAAAAACTCTTCACTTCAGTCATCGTCTTGCCTAGTATGCCCAAGTCCTATGCAATAGACTTCCATACTTCTTCCAACTTCTCTGCTAAGTATTTCTGCTTTTCCTTCTCTTCAGGGATATTCTCTAAGGACTCATAGTGACTGTCAAAGTCAGCCAATACCTTGTTCAAGTTCTTTGCATTGTCCTTTCCTTGAAAAGTAAGAGGTATAGGTAGGAGTTTGTTGAAAGTAAAAATTGATCTTTCCATTACCCTTGATTTTTTATCACCTTTCTTCTCAGATCTCTCTTTCACCTTTGAAAATTAAATTTAGGATAGCTTCATCCACTCATCCTCATCCATGCTCTCAATGTCAGTGCTCAGATTTTTATGTACACTTTCCAAAAATAAAGATGAAGAAATAGATACATGAGTTTCTTTTTTAACTTCAACTTTATTTACTGGTTCCTTAGGCACTTCAGGTTCACTCTCTTCAAGCTCTTCCTTCTCTGCCACTTTCAGATCAATGCTTCCTCCAATATCTATAAAATTGTTAGTATTCCCATTAAAAGTGTTACTAGCATCTTGTGAAGTGTCCAAAGACATAGGCACACTAGTAACGAAGAATTTTGGTTGCTTCACAGTACTGAAAAATTGCCTATCATCTGCAACTTCTGATGAATCAAGTTTTACTCCAGCTACCCTTGATGTCTCACCTTTTAGAACATATTTAGGCTTAGTATCCTTGGGAGGTAAGGACTTCTCAGGTTAAATTCCTATCAGAACCTTTTATGCTACCTTTTGTGTTTCCTCAATCACTTCATCATATTTTCTCCCCACTATCTTCACCAATCCTTGACCTAGTTCTCAACAAAGGTTTTAAAGCATTCAATATCCTTTCCATCTCTGTAAAAGAAACAACAGGTAACATATCTTCAATGGCTTTAGTTATGATTTTTTCATCTTCAATTTGGGCTAATTCTTTTCTTATCTCTAATTTCTCATAAAGTTCCCCAGGTATACTTCCTTACACTTCTAATAGGTTCTTAAAAACAAGTAAATGATTGATGATTGTGTCCTAAATCAAGAGTTGCTTAGATGCATGATACCTCTCATAGTATTTAGTCATGAAATAATCTTTCCCTACTCAATGATCCTCTTCTCTAGTATATTCATATAAGGTTTCCAGAGTTTTTTCAGCTTTGTGCTCTACTCTTCTACTTTCTTCTCCTCTTCTTTCTCCTTAACAACTTATGCCATTTGTTTCTTAGGTGGAGAGTCATGTTTAGTGGATCTAGTGGTTCTCTTAGGTTATTCCTTTGGTTTCTCTTCTTGTGATGTCCTCTTAGGTGGTGTAGGTATGGTTTTAGGTACATCAACTATTGTGGGAGGTGTACTGATAACTTTCTCTATCTCTGGAGGTGGAAGGGATGCAAGAGCACTGCTCGCCAAGCCAGAAATGCCTTGTGTCATCTTCTTCCTTACCTATTTCATCTCCTCCTTTGAAATATCATCCTTCGTTGCTCGATTATCTACCACATTTTCTAATTTCCTCTTCCTTGTAGATTGAGTTTGTTCTTCCCTTATCTTCGCAGACTTCTCTTCATAGGTGCCCCATCTTTCTTAGGATGGATCAATTATTGAGGATAGTATATGTTCAACTTCCATATTCAAAACCTTAGTAATGACTTCATATCCCAAAGGATAACATGATTTCATTCTAGGTTGAATGGCCTCAAAGAAAACATAATCAATTTCAACCATGAAACACATTTTATCTTTATACTTCTCTTCTGAATCCTCAGGAATCCTCACTCTTTCTCTCATTTGACTCTGCAAAATATTGATCATCCCAAATATTTCACCATCAAACCATGTACTATTCTATCTTCTATAACTCTTTTTAATCTGAATTCTAATGGTTTTCTTTCCTTCCAAGCTCTAGGGTGCATACCAGGAAAACTATGTACAATGTGGACGTACATGTGTACCAATAGAGACCTAAACCTGAATGCCTTTGACTTATCCTTCTTAATATGCTTCAAATTCTCCAAAAACTATTGTCCAAATACCTCATAAAGGTTGTACTTAATATTTTATTTTACCATTTTATATGCCATCATGATTACTCCCATGGATACTGAGTTAAGTTGGCTGTTGTAATGTAGTTTATATCTAAGAATCATGGAAACTAATCTAGCTAAAATATGTCATTCATGGTCATCGCTCTCTTATCCCATCACAATTGCGTTAGAGTTTCCACATGTTTTTTTTTGTTCTTCTCCTCTACAGGAATGACTCTAGAGTTATCCAAACTTGTTATACCATGAATCAAATCACTACATATCTTCACTAGTTGATCTCCAATCTAAATGACTCGGTCGTGTAATCTTCTCAAAATGATTTTGATACATTCCTCTTTGTCAAATTTTTAGATCTTCATTATTGCATGACACTAATATTCTCAAGATTTGTGAACTCTTCTTTCCATTTTCCATCTTCTCCAATCATGTCCTTCACCTCCTTATAGATCTCAAAGTTTCCTAGAGACTCATACTTACAGTGAATGTAAGCCCTAATGCCTTCATCATGTAGAAATTCATAGGGTGTTTGTGAAAATGCACCTTCGGGATCATCTTCGGTGGACTTAAATGGATGTTTATTAAATTTGTATCTAGGCCTTTTGACAACATAAAAAATCAATGGAATATCCATAAATAAACTTTGTAAATAATCAAAAATATCTCTTCTATGATGAATCTGTTAAATTTTGCTTTGTCCAGTCACACAATGTACTTGCTTCTTTGATCTTGTACTCAAATATATTTTCTTCTTTGGCTTTGTTCTTTGAATGATGATTATATAAGTTCCTTTGATTGACTTGATACTTTTTTGTGTAAAGAAATGACATAGTTCACCATAAACTCATCTCCGCATATGATCCAATCAACTAATAATCTAGCAATCACAAAATATGGCTCGCAAAGCTTCCGATCATAGATATTTGATCCATAAAATTTCTACATACTCTTCCTAAGATTACAAGAGATTAATCTCCATAATCAGGGGCCAGATAGATTTATGATGTTTCATTTCAATTCTCCCCCTAAGGTCATGCTTGGCCATTTAGGGTTGATGTAGCAATGTTAGCATCAGGAGAAGATTTAGTAGCATTTATTAACTCTCCCTGAACCTTTTCCTCACTTGGTTCTTTTACCTTCCATACCTTATCAATTTTCATGTCTCATGCTTTCCTAAAATGACTATTAAATTCATCTACAATACTCTTAACATCACCAATATTCTTCTTTATATCAATAGGTGGAGGATGACTTGTGTTCTCAATTCTATTGTATCTACAAAAAATTTCTACGAGTCTTGGATTATGACATCTGTAGCATGTAGGAGGTGGTATGTTTTGATTAATCTAAAACTTACAATACTTTGCAATGTGCCCAAAGTTATTTCATTTGTAACATGTGATCTTAGTTTTTTTTCCTTCTCTAGTATAATATTTCTTCATTCTTGATTGATCAGGCTTCCTACATTTTACCTTCTTGTGTCCAAATTCATGAAAATTGAAATAATAGCCAGAAAAATATGTGTAAGGAATTTTACCTCTGTAGTCTCTCTTTATGTGTCCAATCTTGTTGCATCAAAAAAATCTACCTCTAAAAGGTTTGATCTGATCTTTAGTCTCTTCAAGAGTAGGTATTTCTTCATCAGTATTCACTTCATATTTAACTTCCTGAGTCTTTGAAAATTCAGCTTCATTGAAGCCAACTCCAATCATGTCTCCTTTAGGTGTATGTCTATCTCTTTTCTTATCAATCTTATTGTTGGAGATTTGATTCTGAATAATTGATTGATTGTATGTTTGTCATTGATGACAACATATAATACACAGTAGTACTTCTGTGTGTACTTATCAATATGATGACATGAAGACCAGCGTGGGTAGATACATCTTGTTGACATGTTTACTATGCTATGTTCATACACGTAGACCCAGATATGAAGTTTCAGTAAAGATATGTAATTTTTTCATTGATGGTTACAGTTCTGGAAGAATAATGGTTTGAGGCCAACGTATGTAACATGTTGATCAAGTTGCACCTATCTTCAAAATATGCATGTGTATATTCATGATGATTTATTAGTTTTTGATATTAATCTAAATGCGCCAAACATATTTCAAGAAGATTGCAAAGTTATGATTAATTTGGTGAAGCCAACTTAGTGAAGTGACGCATCTATTTAGTTAGTACTTGCATGGTTGTAATTATGCTTGCGCACTTAGTAAAGCTAACAAGGATGTTAAGAAGAGTCATCCTATAGGTCTCATGATCTCATACTTGGTGTATGTACTTATAGAAGGTCATTTGTGATAAGAAGAGTTGTGAAAGCCAGAGATTGACAAGCAGAGCAGAGTGTTGATATAGCAGAGCTATATTTATCATATGTTGATAATATAGATGTTTATGTTGAAGCATTCAGAATACAGATTAGATTTTTATATTTCTTTACAAGAAGTTAAAGCATGGGCTCATAAAAGGAACTGATCAGACAAGTAGTGTCACAAACAGCAGTTCATCTTGTTGATACAGTGTGTATCAAATAACCAGAAGGTTGTAGCCTTCACCACTTGGACAGTGAGTCCTTGGATAGTGAGTCCTCCACCCCTAACAAGGTTATTGTAAAAGACTCCTAACAGGGTCTGACCCTTAACCAGGTCACTATACTACTGCATTGTAATGTACAACTCCTAACAGGGTT
>MU225789.1:5714332-5729043 GCA_018584345.1 Thuja plicata
CTCAAAAAGGAAGCCACCAACTTCCTTTAATGTAGCCACTCTTTTGTCCCCCACTCCATTCCCCAAGTGTTTCTCACACATGTGTGAGCAAACCTTGAGCCACTCAAACCTTAAAGGCTTGTGTTTAATTTTGCATGGCTTGTCCTCTTGCCCTTGTGTCCTCTATGTGGCATCTATGTGGATGCCAAATATGATCCACCTCATTCAATTCCTTCCCTTCCCTCCAAAACTCTACAAATAGAGGTTTTTGCCAAGACCAAACCATCTCTCATTTATGCATTGTTATCATGTTAAAATAGTTCTAGAATTCTTAGTGCATATTCGTGTTTTCATGCTTTTACTTTATAATCTAGAAATCACATGCTAGTATAATGGTGAAGGAATCTAGTTTTAGTTTCATTTGATCTTGCATAGCATATTAACATAGTGTGCATCTTCATTCTCATTGCATTCAAATGAATAGCTTGAGACAAGTTCCTCATACTTGTTCTTGAGCCTTTCATTGCCTCATTAGTTTGCATCTTAGTTTACATTCAAAGATCAATAGTGGGATTTGATATTGTGTTGGGAGAGCACACCCACAAACCTCTCTAAGAGCAAATCAACAAGGGTTTGGGTGCCCTTGTTCAACTCATCGGAGGTCATGGTGGAAGCTATGGTTATTTTTAGAGTATGCTTTTAAACATGTTAATGTAAATTAAATGGTTTATATCCTCTAATGTTTGCATGTCTGAGTGTGCTCCCAACAGGTAGGTTTCCAGCATAAACATTTTGGCACGCCCGGTGGGACCCACGTCCCTATTTTTCTAACATTTTTTGCAGATTTCTCATGCATCAAAAAACTCACACACAGCCCCATCTCTGCTCTAGAGTCACCGTCTCCGTAGACTGCTATCTCCGCAAACTTGGCCATCTGCACAGATCACCGTTTGTGCATAAACTTTACCGTCTCCACCTGTTTAAAACAATTTATTAAAACTGTGCTTTAAAATTGATTTTTACTAATTTTCAGTACTCTCCTATGATCTATTTCTATGGATGGTTCATTCTGATATATCTGGAAAGTACAAGTTTAGGTCTATGTCTATCATCTTGATCATCATTTTGTTCTTAATTCTATCCTCCATCGCTTTGTGCATCATCTTGAGCAATATTCTGATTGTCGATATTTGCAGCCTGATGCTTGGGTGCAATGATCTGTTGCTCGGGAGCTCTACATTTTTGGTAGGGTAGAGTTTCAGGTTCCTCATTGTAAGTGAACCTATTTTAGTCCTCTGGTTCTTTAGTGCTTTCCTTTTCATTCTTCTCTTCAAATTCATCTATCTTTACATTTGCACTTTCAACAATTTTGTTAGAGGCTTTCTTTAGACATTTATAAGCCTTGCTCTTGGTAGAATACCCTAGAAAGATTCCTTCATCACTCTTGGATTCAATTTTTCCATTTCTATCATATTTTAAGATATAACACTGACTGCCAAAAATTTTGAAATAACTTACATTGGGTGTGTAGCCATACCATAGCTCATAAGGTGTCTTTATTCAATTGTACTATGTTCAATGTGTAAACAATAGTACTGATAGCTTCTCTCCAGAAGATTTGGGTGATGCCTTTCTCTATCATTAGTGTCCTTGCACATTCAACTATGGATCTGTTCCTTCTTTCAGCAATTGTATTTTGTTGTGGTGTTCTCGATGCAGAGACCTGTCTTTTGATTCCATACTCATTAAAAAAGTTAGTGAATTCATCTGAAATAAATTCCACTCCTTACCACTTTTCTTCTCAACCATTTCCTTATACCATTTAAACATCTTAAATGCTTCTGATTTATCTTTTAGAAACATGACTGTCATCATTCTATAGTTATCATCAACAAAGAGAATAAAATATATATCTCCATAATAACTCTTTGTCCTCATAGGTCCACATAAATCAGTATGGACTAATTCTAGAATTGCATCAGATGTATGGGTTTTGCTTTTAAAACTAGACTTTATCATTTTACCTTTTTGACAATTCTTACACATGATGTTGTCAGGCTTGGTCATCGTTGGTAAGCCTCTGACATTTCTCTTTTTTCTAATCTTTATCATGTTATCAAAGTTCACATGACACAATCTTTTGTGTCACAGCCATATGTCTTCATTTGTATCAATCAAACAAGTGGTGTCAGTATCATTCAGATAGAATAAGTTACCTATTGTCTGCTCACCGGTCCCAATCAGATTTCCTGATTTATTGAAGATCTTTGCCTTCTTATTTTCAAATGCTACTTTATGACCTGAATTATTCAACTGAGAAACACTTAATAGATTATAAGTCAATCCATTTACCCAATAATCATTTTCACATTTTATCTGGTTATTCAACATTATAGCTCCTGTACCTTTGACTGGACAAGGTGTGTCATTACCCATTCTTACTGAACCACGTTTATAGTATTCAAAAGTCTCAAACTTTTTCTTATAACTAGTCATATGATGAGTGCAGCCACTATCTATGATCCAAACATCATTTTTACTAACTTTAGATATGAGATTTTTTTCTACATACCTTTCATCATCATCATCATCTGAATCATCTTTTACTGCCACAAAGACCATCTCAATGTTTTCATCAGATTCGGTGTCAGTATCATCATATTTTCATTTTTCTAGGTAACTGGCCTTCTTTCCTTTGTCCTTGTAGTCTCAGGTATCTCTTATTTCTGATTGTTGGTAGCTTCTGTAATCACCTCTGTCAGATTTCTTTTCAAATGATCTGTCTTTACTTCTGTCCTCTTTTCTTCTGTTAGTACATCTTGCAGCAAAGTGTCCAATCTCTTTACAATTAAAACAAACAAGTGGTAATTTACCTTTGTATTTAGCTTTGCCTCTATGCATTCTTCTAGCCATAAGTGCTTCAATTTCATCAAGATCATCTTCTTCACTTTCACTATCACTATCTTTTCTCATAGTGTTTTTATGACTTGATTTACTTATTCTCATAGAATTTTTGAATGCGGACTTCATGTTTAGTAAGACACTATTACCAAAGTTATTCATCTCAATTGAAATTAGTCTTCCAATCAAACTATCTAGAGTAACATTGCTATTTTATACTGCTCTCATTTCTTGAATGATAGATACTATAATAGCATAAGTAGGGAGTAAGGTTCTAATAATTTTACTTACCACTGTATCTTCTTCTAGTACACCTCCAACTCCTCGGATAGCACTGACTACCTCTTTGATTCTTGTGTTGTACTGAGTGATGTTTTCACCTTCTTTCATCTTGAGATCATTGAACTTTCCTCTAAGGCTTTCTACCTTGGCTCTCAAAACATTTTTTCACCACCATGTACAAACATCAATTTGTCCCACATCTAATTTGCAGTCTTGCAGGTTTTGACATCTTCAAATTCAGCATCAGAGAGTGAGGAAGCAATCTCTATCATCATGCAATTGTGCTCATGCTTCTCTCTCATTTGTTCAATTGTTGGTGGTCTTATGGGAAACACATATTTATTATCTAAGTATTGAGTAACATCATTACCAATACCTAATAAGTGGAGTCTTATTTTTCTCTGCCATGAATAAAAATTATCTTTTTTCAACTTGGACACATCTTGTCTATTCATCTTGTGATCTTTAGCTTAGGTCTTGAAACCTTCCTTCTAAGAACACAAGCTCTAATACCAATTGTTAGTAATAACTGAGAGGGGGGGTGAATCAGTGGCCTCAAAAATTAATCCTGAAATCAACCATTAAAATTTATAACCACTAATTATATCTCAAGTTATCTTTTATCCTACAAGATATATGCCTTAAAATACTTTAATCACTTTTTTACTTGTCGGATTTCTTTGTTAAACTCTCTTCTATATGATTACCGATAAGTAGTCATCTATTTAGCAAAATACAGTAAATATGCAGAGTATACTGATCAATCCAGAAATGCATATGTGAAATGTAAAACAGTAAAGCAATAAACTATAAATACATAACATAATGATTTTAACGGGGAAACCATGTTGAGGGAAAAACCACTGGGACCAGTACCCCAAATTTTCACTCTTCTAAAGTGAGATCTGTTAGGAGCCAACCATGTTAAAGGTTAAAAACACACTATTAGGTGTGACCTTGTTAGAGGATTTATAAATAGTTTGTCAACTAGTATCTGGCATCTAATGCTACCATCCTTGATCAAACACTCACTTGGCCCGTCAATAGGTATCAGACATATCCAATGCTACTTTTTTGATCAAAATTTTTGATACTCCTTAGGATGTATCTCAACTGTAAAAGAATTTTAATTCCTACTCAGTTAAGAGGCTTATATGATTCAATGGTTAAAATGAAACACTAATGATCTGTTCATACATACAACTCAATTGCAGATTTTTAGATCTATTATAAGTCCATTACCTCTTTGATCAATATAATCACTTATACCTTTGCTCCACAATGTTATGCTTTGTGATGCTTTTCTCACTATTCATTATTGTCTGCAGAATCTAGCTCTTTCCTCAGCTTGTTGATTAGGACTGAATGAAGACGTTCTTCTCCTTCAGATTTTCTTTAGCATCTTTCCTCTTCTCTTGTTCACCACACAATTCGTAATGAATTGAGTTTGTCTCTATATAGAAATGATTTCCACTTTTCTTGGCTTTCTTGATTCTTGGTGTGTTCCATAATTATTTCCAATAGATTTAAAGAAAACTCCTAATTTATCTCAAAGAGATCTTCTTGCCAACTTGGAAAATCAGCTTTAAATCACTTACTTATCTTTGGCTTTATCTGGATGATTAAAACAATAAGTATCTGTTAATTCTACCTTTAGCTTATTGACAGCTAAGAATTTTGTCATTTTCTGAGCTCTCTATTCTGTCAATCAACACTTTAGTTAGTCATCGATGATAACTGACTGTTCCATCAGTGTGACTTCAGTTTTCATTAGGATCTCTGTCCTTGTCTTTTCCGTCGGGAAACACTAAAATTATTTCTGTCGGGTTACTCTGTGTTTTTTTCATCGTGCAACACTGTAACTGTGCTCATTAGTAATGTTGTGCATTAGCTTGATAGGTAACACTATGACTCTTCTCTTTTATTCTGACCATCGGTTTGCACTCCGTCAGTGTATGCAGTCACTTAGTGAATACTTGACTTGTATGCATTACTGATAGCATAGTCATGATTCATTGATTCTTTGAAGTCTTTAGCAGTATTTCCATGACCATACAGATTATATCAAGTTGACATCAATGACAATACAATACATTAACTAATTTAATGCCTTGCATGATCATCAACTTAATATCTTCAAACATTCAATCAGTTACATGTCATCATTTCTCCCGTAGCACTGAATCCAGTTATCTTATGAATCAATTCCTCAGTAATCTTCTCTAGTTGATCACCCAACCAAAATAACTGATCATGAATCATGCTTAGAACTATTTTATCCATTCTAGGTAATTAAAAGTGACCATTTCTTTGTAGTGTGCAAGGTTAATTTGATTAACCTTCTAAAATTCATCCTTCAAAACTCCATTTGTACACAAATATATATATTGTTCAACTATTTCATAATCACCAAGTTCTTCCAACTTGCAATATATATACACATGCACATCCTCGATGTGTAACACTCAATTGGGCACATGAGAAAATGCACCTTTGAGATCATCTTCCATGGATTTATAAGTATGCAATTTGAATTCATAATGTGGCTTCTCAAGAATATTAAGAATTTGCAGAGTACAGATGATTATACAGATAAAATTGATGATATTTATCTAAGATAAATACCTTTTACTTGAAACTAGGGTTAGTCATGAAATTTGGTGGATAGTCCAAAATGATTCTTGATTTCTTTCAACTTGGGTTCATACTATATCTCAAGATAGAAAAGTGTCAAAAGAGGTCTCTAATCACCTTTAAATTGAGTGATTAGATTTGATTTTTTTTAATAAATGACATTCGTACCCTCTGTCCAAAAATTTGTTATACCAAGTAGACTGTAAATTTGTTTACGATCCTCAAATGATCATGAAAACTTCTATCATTTCAAACATAGCCTCCAAAATCTCTTTTCTAAATACATCTTCAATCACAGTCAAAACTACTTTGATCCTCAGGGTGCCATAAGATTTTTTGATAAAACTCCCCTTCTAGTTCCTATGACCTAATTTGCTAATGAAGAGAGATCCACACCAAAAGTTGGGGAGATCTTCTAGAAACATCAATCTATTCCTTTCTTACCCAAATCTTGTTCATTTCCTTTCTCACTTCATTTACACCAATTTCTTTGTCTTTGTTGTTATTCTTGCATTGTTCTTGTCTATCGAACCATTCATTCTCATTTCATCATTATTACATCTGCAATTCTTAGTTATAAGTCCATAATTATTGCATTTGTAACAAATGATGTTCTAATTCACATACCTTTGATTTATTTGATTAGTCCTCAATCTACAATTTCTCTTAATATGACCAAATTTTTTTCATTTGTAGCATGTAGGGTTTCCTCCACTTGCATTAGATTTGGATCTAAATCTAGATTCTTTAGATCTATGTCCATATTACCAACATGTAAAACAATATCTGGAAAAAGGTGTAGTAGTTGAATTCCTCTAACATTACTTTGTCCTATGTCCAATCTTATTGCATGAATAACATCTTCCATTGAATTTCCGTAAAGGCATCTCCTTAGGTTCTCATCATGATCTACCTTGTCTTCAGTAGTTTTAGAACATTCTCCTTGTTGGTTCCCTAAGCCATGCTTATCTCCATGGGATCTTTGACTTGCAATATGTTCATCAAGCTTCACAAAGCTTGTTCTAAGTTTTTCTTAAATTTCTCTAGCATCAACTAGATCTCTTATTAATATCTCATTCACTCTTTCCAGTTCTTTCTCATTATGTTTAGATTTATCAAGAATAACTTGCAACTGTCCAACTTCATTGTTCAAATTGTAGAATTCTTCCGTTTTGTCTTTTAAGGTTTCTTCAAGAGTCTTCCTGGCTTCAATTTCTTTAGTGATCTTAATTGCCATAGATTCCATTTCATTTTTTCAAATTATTTTTTTCTCTTACAATTTTCTCATGTTCTTTAGATTGATCATTGTTAGGTGTAGAGTTATTGTCTTTTTCTAATAGTTTATCTACAAGCCCTTTTCTCATATCTCTAGATTACCTTAATTGTTCTTTCAAATTATTAATGATTCCATTAGCTTCTTTCAATTTTTGTTCCAGACCAACAATGTGAGCATTGTATTTGTCTAATTTTTTAAGTGAATTCAAAAGATGAATATAAATACTTCTAGGTGCTTCCATTAGGATCTTCCTCAAGCTGTTAAATTTCTTCCAAGGAACTAGGCTCTAATACCGATTGTTAGGATTAGGGAGCATGGAGGGGGGTGAATCAGTGTTGTGGTATTCTTAAATTTCTTCCTCTGAAACCACACTTAATATAGAAATTAAATGCAAGTAAACCAATCAAGATACACAACATGAACACCATAACACCATACTTTTTTATTTAGGAAAACCCGGTTAAGGGGAAAAAACCCTGGTGGGAATGATACCCACAAAATATCACACAGTAATAAGTTCCTTTTTAAAGGAAATTATAATGAGGGTGATATATTCACATTCAATCTTACATCTTAGAGCTCACTTCTAATTTACACAACCAAAAACATCAAGGCTTATAGCCAATTACAAAACCAAAATGGAATTACAATCCTATATCAAACTGACTGGTAGTATCAACAATGCCTATACAGATCTGAGGAATCACTGCACTTGATCTTTGTTTACTATATTTGCATCATTTTTTTATTCTATATGCAATCACAATCTCTATATCTTCTTAATCAAAACTTGATCTTAAATATAAGATCACAAGATGAAAACTCAAACTCTATCGACCCAAATAAGATTAATGAAACATGTAGAAGTCTCCACCAAAACAAGATAAAAACATAAGATAAAATCTTGCTAACCAAATAAATTATCCTCTGATGTCCACTTGATCATAAACAATCACCAAACCGTTAACCAAGGTTAATTTTTTAAGTGTACCAACTTGATTTCTCCAAAATGTCTTGTTCCTCCCAAAATTATGTCAATCTGATATTCCTCACTGAATATCTCATGCATATGATAACTTTAGAATCAGTGATGATTAGTTTAGACATAATATTATGTCTACAGTCATGTCCTACAATTTCATACTCCAACTATAAAAAACTTGTCTAAGCCATACTGATATGTCCAACTAGTCTCTATCCTAGTTTCGGTACTTAGATAAATACAAGCATTAAATCCTTTGGTAAATTCTCTTGTCTACAACAAGGCCAAGAGTAATGATAGTAGTTTCCACCAATTAAAACATACCATACATCATAAAGTGACTCTTTCCAACAAAATGGTGGTGATAGAAAAAAGGACCTAGGGAGATCTAGGGTGAAAGAGACAAAGAATGTGATGCCACAGAGGAAGGGTAGTAATATGGATGGCCAAAAAAGGAAACAAGGGCCTCATCCTATCCAACAATGGCAATGGGGATTGGGTTGACCCCATGAATCTAGGGGTTCCCACTTCCAATGGAGGTTCTTGGGGGGTTGTCATGGGTAAATAAATAGGAGGCAATGATAAATATAGAAGGAAGGAGAGTGATGTACATAAATATGATGAGACCTATATCAGACATGTGATTCATGTAAGCCCTAACTTTCTAGAGATAGAGCTGAATCACCTTATTTCTATAGACTTGAAGGGAAATTATATGATAAAGGTGACCTAGCCACCATGTACTTCTTTGAATGGACCACCCTTAGTGCTTGGAAAGAATGGGTAGATGAGGAATTTTGTGCTGAAGAAGGAACCCAAGTCGCAAGCAAAGAAGGATATCACAATGGACTTATCTAGCGATGTTGAGAGGGAATTTTTCCATAATATTATGGTTTTTACGAAGTTGGGCTTGATTGGACAATTCAGGGGCTTGTGGCCAACACTGAGTGAACTCCATAAATGGATAGCTGCAAATTGGGAGTCGACTATAGATGGGAGTATCCTAATATACCCAGGAGAAAAAGGGTTTTTTATTGTGATTTTTATTATTATGCAGGATAAGAAAAGAATTTGATATGATCATACATGGTGTTGGAGGACAAGTTCCCATTGATGTTGAAACCATGGCATCCAAACGTCTACCCTACTAAAGAGACTTTTCATAAGATGCCATTATGGGTAAGACTTCCCAACTTGCCTTTGCATTTCTGGTTTGAATCATGTTTTAAAAGTATTGCAAATACTTTTGGGAGTTTTCTAATGGTAGATGAAGAATATTCAAATTTCCTGCACTCTACTTTTGCCCAAATTCTAGTGGAAATGGAGACTATGACTGATCTCCCTACTGATATTATGCTAAAAAATTCTAGTGGGTGCTGGAAACAACCTTTGGATTATGAGGGGATTCAGTTTAGGTGTAGGAGATATTTCCAAGTAGGACATTTAGCATAATAATGCACTAAATAGAAAAGGTATCAGATGACAATATGGTGGAGAAAAATGGCACTCATTAGTAGAGTTACTCTAAAGAAGTGAAGGGGAAGATACAACAGCTATTAAAGATGCTCATGTTTTAAGAACACCTAATTATGACAAGCCTTTGTAGATTTTCTCCTTTGCTTCATATATTACTGTTGCTGTAGTATTATTACAGAAGAATTATGAGGGCTTTGAACAACCCATTTCTTTTTTCAATAAGCCTTTACAAGAAACAAAATTAAAGTATGATATTATTGAAAAACAAGCATATGCTCTGGTTAAATTTGTCAAAGCTTTTAGATGCTATTTGGTAGGAGCAACTATTGTTGCTTATGTGCGAAGTGTTTTCGTGAAAGAAATTTTGGTTCAACATGAAGTTTTCTGAAGGAGGTGTAGATGGATAAACAAAAGCCAAGAGTTCAATATTGAAATTCAAATCACAAAATTGGTCAGAGGCCTAGGACTTGCAAAGTTAATGGCTCAAAGAAATTTAGATGCAAATTAGGTAAATATGTTAGAAGAAGAGAAAAGGCCTTATATTTTTGATATGGATTGTTGTGAATGCTATAAGGACATCATTAGATATTTATAGAAAATGATATTGCCTCCTGAAATGCATGAAAATAGAAAGAGAAAAATTAAGCTACATGCCCTTAAGTATGCAATCATTCAAGGTCAGTTATGGTGGAGGAGAAATGGAGTATTTCTCAAGTGTGTAGACTATAATAAATCCAAGAAATTGTTGGAACAAATGCATAATGGTTCATGTGGTAGTCATTATATGGATAAGACTACTGCACATAAGATTATGAGGTCTGGTTTTTGGTGGCCTACTATCTTCAAGGATGACCATAGCTATATCAAGAAATGTGATGCTTGCTAGAGATTCACAGGTAAGCTTAAGTTTAGTGAGAATTTACCTTTGAGGCCTATTGTAGTTGATGCACCTTTTCAAAAGTGGGAATGGATTTCATTGGAGAGATTCCAAACAGATCTAGTGGAGGTCATTCATGGATTTTGGTAGCAACTGATTACTTTACTTTGTGGGTTTAAGCAATTCCCACCAAAAAAGATACTTGTAAAGTTGTTATTGAATTTATGCTGCAAAATATTCTCACTAGTTTTTGTTGTCCTACAACTATTGTTGGAAAGTTGACTTCTTGAGGAAGCATGACTGATTTTTTGTTGTCAATCATGGCAACAAATTCATACTTAAGTTCTGTCATGAAAGGAAAATGACTAAAGTGTGAAAATAGAGCAGACAGACACATACAGAGATCAGCACATCAGCGCACATGTTAGAGATCACACCAGAGAATGCGTGCTTAGGTATATACCCTATGGTGTATATACATGCTAGATCCAGATGCGCAGAGTATGGAACATCATACAGAAAAGTTATAGGCAGATTAGTAGACCTACAGTCCAGGAAACAGAGCATGGAAGCTGACTACAGTTTTGATCAGCGTGAATGATTTTTAATGTAATGGCTAAGCACCTTTAGTTATAATTTTGTATTAATGTAATTAATGTTTTAGTAAACATGCTTAGACCGACTTGTTCGGAAGCATTGTATATTTTGGTTTAAAGGTCGTCTAGAGTCTTGTTTTGGGTCGCGCCTATTCAATTGTAAACATATAAGTATGTAATATAATGTTATGTTACAAATGTCAATTATTATGTATGAGGAAGATATAGATGAGAAGTCTAATGAAGTCAAAAGATGATATAGCTCTTTAAAGGAGTAAGAGCATCCACGCATACACGGAACTGATCAGATAGTAGTGTCATTATAGCAGTTCATTTTGATATAGTGCATATCAACATTTAGAGGGTTGTAGCCTTCATCTTATTGGGCAGTGAGCCTAGGCAGTGAGCCTAGGCAGTGAGCCAAAAACCTTTAATAGGGTTTTTTAAAAGACTCCTAACAGGGTCAGACCTTTAACCAAGTCATTGTACTTAATTTGTAAAGACTTCTCCTAACAGGGAAAAGGAACTTTAACAAGTTCATTATACCTAGTACAATAATTGTGGGTACTAATCCCCACCAGAGTTTTCCTTTGATCGAGGTTCTCCATAATCATATCATGTGTTATGTGTTCTTATGTTATGTTTCTTTGGATGCACATTTGATATATGTTTAATTGGCTGAAATATAATTAATAGATAAACACTGATTCAACCCCCCCCCTCTCAGCGTTTCTAACAATTGGTATCAGAGCTCTAGTCCTCTGAAAGAAAGTTTAACCACTTGAGGAGATCATGGACTCAGCTGAAGAAAAACATTTGAAAAAGAATCTTGAAGCAGCTCTTGAAGATATTGATAGATCTGAGAAGGAAAATGAAGAACTAAGATTGAAAAATGATGGCTCTCAAATACTTATTAAAAGGTTAAGAAAAGATCTGAAAGATTGTTCTACAAGTGATCTAGGACAAATGGTAAAAAAGCTTAATGAAGAGAATAAATCTCTAAAGGATAAACTTGAAGATCTGGAGGAACAACTTACAGATAGCTAGAACACCATTGAAGACAAGATCAAAGAAAGAAATCAATTGGAAGATGAACTTCTGCAAGCAAACATGAAAGTCTTGGAATTGGAAAACATGAAGAAGAAGTTAGAATCAGAATTAACAGAAGAAAAAGACAAGATTGATAAACTTCACACAAGTTCTGATTTGATTCAATCCTATCTCAATGCACAAAGGCAAAATGGGAACACTACTAGTCTTGGATTCAGTACAACACAAGATGAAATCAAATCATCACAAAAGAGAGAAAAAAACACTTGAAGTATCTTCAGAACCTAAGAAAGTTGAAGATACTATAGAGGTTATATCTGAACCACCTAAAAGAGAAATCAAGCAAGTTAACAGAACTTGTTATGCATGCAATAAACATGGGAATTTGGAAAGAGATTGCAAAGAGGTAAGACCTTTTAATGGTTATTGTTACTCCTGTAATAAGTTTGGTCACAGGGCTATTCATTGTAGAACAAGTCAAAGAAATCAACCTCAGCAAAATCACAGGAATATAAATCAAAGCAATCTAAGAAATCAACTCTCAAGAAATTTGCAGAACATTACATGTCAGATATGAAACTACAATGGACACACAGCAAAGCAATGCAGCATGATGAGCAAGAACATTAGACCTCCTATCATTTGTCACACATGTGGAAAGGCTGGACATATCACAAGTTTTTGTAGATCCAAAACTCAAAAGCAAGAGGATCCTAAAAAGTCACTATTTGAAGAGAAAGGAGAAGTCAATTTTGTCAAAGCAAATGAAGATTCAAGCAAAATATGGGTTGAAGTTAAGAAGGACAATAATATTGAAAAAGTAGTTGATGCATCCATAATGGATGCACCCTCTACTTCTACTTGAATAGACCTTCTTGGTCTAAGGGGGAGCTATTCTAGCTCAGGACCCCTCCGTGGTTGGTGTACTCACTTCAAAATATGCGCCTTTGGATTCATGGTTAAAAGCACAGATTATAGCTATATGCATTCATGCATTATCTAAATTGCATCAGGATCAAAGTTTGAAAATCTCTATGTATGGTTGCAAGCATTAAATGCAAAAGATTGTATAAAAATAAATTTGCGGTCGATCATTTTCACATTTACATTCAAGAGCATAGAAATTGAAGAGCATTGGAGTACTAAGACATAAAAGAATGAAGGCATAACAGTTCGGCAGTTGGATCGAACAGATAATCAGTTTGAAATGGAGCCCTAGCCGTCGTGTTGTTTGAAAAATTTGTGGAAACCCTACATAAGAAAAAACCAAGTAAGTATGGCAACCCTAGTTGTGTTTGATGTAGCAGAGAGGAAGAGGTTCATATTTAAGAAGCATCCATTCAAATACATACTAGATAATGTGGAAGGGGATTTCTCCAAAACCCCACTTGGCGTTGTTCACATGGAAGATATTTGCGCATACATTTACTGTAAGAAAGAATCATTAGGAGATGATAATATAGCCTCTCATATGGAATCAATGTTAAATAAGGATTTCACATTCAAAGATGAGTTCGTGCACTTACAAGATAACCCCATTGTTAAGTATTTGAATGCGCATGAGTCTGAAGAAATAGAATGGGTAAAGATTCTGTTAAGAAGAACTCATGATGATCTTTTCTGTATTGGAGATGTCCCAGTTCGCATCACTACAGAACTAATCCATCAGTTAACCAGACTTCCAATGACTGGACCTATGTTTCCCACTGGCAAGGATGTCAAGAAACAAATTAAGCAAGTTTTTTTGTCTAGGAGTGATAGGCGCGGAATGACAGTTGACCCTATCAAGGAAGATGACATAAAACTCTTGACAATGATACTTGGATACAAGTTTCAGCATGCAAGTAGGTTGAATAGTGTCTCTATAGCAACAGTCCTTGCAAATTTTATAATAGTAAAGGATAACACCCAATACAACCTATGTGAGAGCTTGTGTAGTCAATTGATTGACAATATCATAATCATCAAGCATGACAAGAGCAAAACATTCAGGTTTGGATCTCTGATCATCTATTTGTATTACCATATAGTTGGAAAGGTTGCAGACCTTTATCTAGACAAAGGCAAACCTACAATGACTCAGATATCTCTTAAAGCCACAGTAGATAGCATTGCAAGAGATGCAATGAATATGGATATAAAAATATTCAGGGTCAAAATGCAGAACAGGTTCAGACTATCTGAGAAGATAGTTGACAAATACAAGGATACAATATGCTTTATGGTAGAGACAGATTGCACATGCATGGAGGTTTTTGATCCTAGAACTAAGTGGATTCATCCACTAGGGTATGAAGTAGAAGACCATGTGTTAGAAGGATATGCGCAAGTCTTTTTGTCAGCACCCAAAGACCCTAATGAACCTAGATGGGGCACTTACAGAGAAAAGGCCAACGAAGTGGATATTGAACTACAACTTGCTGTTAACAAAAGGAAAGCATCCAGAATAACATCCAACATTCTAAAAAAGCATGGAGTCACACAAGAAGATTTGGATAAGGCAAAAGAAGCCAAAATTGCACAAGTTAAATTTGAGAAAACTGTTGAAACTCAGAAGAAGAAGCAAAAGAAAAATGAGGAGAGTACCACTGCGCCTACTACCACAATTGATCTAGACACATCTCCACCTTCTGTACCTAGCAAGAAACCTAGAGGAAG
>MU225789.1:5742796-5753711 GCA_018584345.1 Thuja plicata
CAAACAAACCTTTTTGAATCTGCCGACAGAACGAAATATGCAAACCTAATTTAAGATTCCAGTAATTGTGAAACCAATCATCAAGAAATTTTCTAGGAGGAACCTTATCAATTTCCACTGCTGAAAAAAAAATTCCCGAGCTTTTTAACCTAGTTTTTTCCTCAACAATTTCAGTGAGCATCTCAGAATTTGGAGAAACAGAGAAGGTCTCGGAGCTTCCAGGGTTCTTACTGGCAAGATGGGTTCCATCGTTAAAAGTAAACCTAGCTTTCGAGTGAATTGTTATCCTTGTGGTGGCTACGACTTCTGAAAATGACTTAGGGCAGGCGGGAGGAGGAGAGGAATGCACAGAGGTTTTAAGTTTGTTAGTGATAATATCTTCCCTCGGTAGAGCCGAGAGAGGAGGAGTGGGTACGGCATCTGCAGGGGCGTTAATGATATTAATGCTATTAGATGCAGGGGAGTAAGGAGCAAACACACCTGTCATCGGAGTAATGCCGCTGTCAGAGATGCCATCTTTGCTGCCATAAATGCTTGCCATGTTGGAGTTGGAGATCCCGCCACCAATTTGGCTACTACCGCCAAGTCTTCCTCCAGTGTCGAAAATAGTATTGGAGATAGTGGAAATCGCAGGTTTCGCAGAGCCAATCATCGCATCAGGGATACTTATTTTTGTCATTTTATTTTAACTTGAAAAATAATTTTATCTTTTTGAAGGTTTAAGTCAAAACAAATTATTTACTATATGTCTATTTCAATGAGAATACATTATTTAATTTAACTTCTAGTATTTTGTTTTGTATATGAATAATAAAATTTAATATCTATTTAAATCATTATATACATATGGACACATAAAGAGATGCTTAGGTAAATTAAAAAAAAAATAACATATTGTTATTTACTTGATAGTTATTTTATTTTAGTTTTTCTTTTCTAGTAAATATAGATTAGGCATGCGAGGTCACAAAGAAGATTCTACTAACAATGAGCTCATCGAAACTCTCTTGTTCTTATGATATTTCTTCCTCATAATCGAGGGACTAAAATCTAAATTATAGTTCTAATCGAGTTCTTCAACAATATAGATTTAAAAAATTCTGCAATCCATCAACATAAGTGCCCAACTTTAAAACTTGAGTATTTTAGTGAAACAAAATACATTATCTTATATTCACAAGTTATATCTTAACAATTCAAATGAGAAAAAAATGAGTGTCTTTTTTCGTTCTCATAGAGGCTAAAATATCTTTCTATTGTAAGGAGAAACCTTGATCCATTAACATAATAAAATAGAGGGGCTATCCTAGGTTGATGCCCTACAACAATAATTTAAAGCCCTAGAAAAGAACATGCGCACACAACAAAAATAAAAAATTATTCTATTATTACTTTAGAGTTCAATGAACATTTCAAAAAACCTTGTCATTAAGAAGGACCCACAAATTACACAAATTGGTCCTCTCATAACAAGCTTATACATTTTTACACTCAACTAAAGTTGAGGTAGGATTTTCTATGCGGTCCTCATCACAACATGCCACATCATCTACTTTGGCTTCAAGTGGAAATCTAACACGTAGCACACTGGTCATAAGCTTAATACAATTGAAGATAGTCCCTTGGTTCTTAATGATAGTGTGGATATGATCTACAAGGTAGTCTTAGTGTGCATCTTTTGAAGACTCCACACCTTTTACATATTTATGGAGCATGAGTGTCCCTGCTACCATAAACAACATTGTAGCATTGCTCAAAGACTAGGAAATGTCAAAAATATTATGAAAGCCAATATATTGTCTTCTAGCATCATGGTTATCATAGCCTCACTAAATACAATGCAACTAGCCCTCACAATGTTAACATCCAAATCCCAAGTTTTGGACTAGCTCTTCTATGATATAGTTAGTGAAACTTTCCACCACCCTTGATTCATGAAGTCTACTAACATACAAGATGTCTAAAGTCTCATTCTCCACCTCTTCTCTTTGTTTTTTCTTACCCTTTTTATTTATTTATGCATTCTTGACACACTTCTTGATCTCATGTTGATTGCAAACCATAATAAATATGTGGAAAAGTATAAGTAATACATTGTTTAAAATATCCTAGGTTTTTATATAATACTCACTATTGTCCTTTACACGTAACATGAAGTGTGGTCATGATTTGATGTTGGTGATGACATTAATCATATTTCATAATTACTTCCTTATGTACAACAATTTCACTTCACACTTGTTGGTTAGTCTTATATTTATTACCAGTCAATATGATGATGACTACCAAGCTAGTCCTTTATCAGATAAGGAAATCAATATTTTATTGAAAACCCTTACAATATTAGTCTTAATTTCTTTGATAAAATAGACACCCAAATCTTAGAGGTTATTCCCTCATATTTTAAATCCACCCCTTGGTTAGTTATGCAATCAACATGTTCTCCCTTTCTTCTTGATATGATTGAATTTCTTATTTTATTTTTATCAGTAAAAGGCTATTGCCAGAATATTTTATTAAGTTTTTTAAAATATTACAATGCTTGAATTTTACTTCTAACTTTTTCCTTGATTTAGAGGCATAACTATGATTGTCTCCAATATCCATGATGAGATTTTACCTTTTTTTATACTTTTATAACTTAGAAGTCTCCTTCTATTATTAGCCACTTTCATCACATTTACATTACAAGGCTTATTTAAGATCCCACAAAATGCTCTAAGCTTCAACCATATTATTCTTGTCTCATATCCAAAATTAAAAATAGTAATAAGGAGAAGTTTCTACTACTCATCCCTAATTGTACCCCTCTTACATGCCCTAAGGTTTCCTTAGTTGCTCCATTATTATTTAACTTATTATAAAAAAAAATTGGTGGTTACCATCTAGTTTTCCTTTGTGGGAGACTTTATGCCTATGGTGAAGTTCTATACACATTGAATAATAGGCCAAGCATTCAACCAATGAATATGATCTAGATAATTATTTCAAATGTCCTTAGCTCCATTATCTCCTGCTTCTTGAATATTTTCTTTGATTAGATCCCATGCACAATCTATTAAAAATTACTTGTCTTCAAAATTAATTCTATACCATTCCTTTCACATGAAAAAAAATTAATTCCGCTTCATTCCTTCCATATATTTCATCTAAAAAGGGAAGGTATTAAATCCCAACTTAGGTTTAGGCTAGGGTTTTAAATTTTTTATTCCATCCTAATATCACTACTTATATGTTTCTAGGAACTCCATTCCTTCCATATATTTCATCTGAAGAGGGAAGGTATTAAATCCCAACTTAGGTTTAGGCTAGGTTTTTAATTTTTTTATTCCATCCTAATATCACTACTTATATGTTTCTAGGAATTGAACAATAGAGTTTCCATTTATTTAAATTCAATGCCCAATATTTTTATAAAGGTAAAAGAATAAGTTTTTGAAAGGGCATCAATCCTTTTACAATAAAACTACCATTAGATGAGTGTAACAAGCTCCATGATACATGAAATAAACAAAACCATCAAAAGACAACAAAAATAAGAAAATACAAGAAATGACGATAACATTACACAAAAGGAAAAAAGAACATGGAGAAATCATCACTTATTTAATATCAATAAGCTTTTATAAAATAGAGGTAGTTTATCATTCTTTTTTTTTTTATAAAATTTACTTGGTTGGAAAAGCAAGTCTCCAAAGGGTCCTCAATAAAAATTGGTGTCAACATTCTAAACCATAGTCTTAGCTCTCATTCTTCTTAAGGCCCTTCAACTTAACATCGCTTTTATTTTTTTATAATAAAGCAGCCTAAGCAAGGGGACTGACCCATTACAAGAAGAAAACTAGCACAAAGCTTGCAACCACTTAAAACACATAACCAATCACAACCCACCCTCATCCAATGCCCTTTTTAATCATAAAAAAATAACTATCTCAGCCATTCCGTCTCACAAAAAAGGAATTTAAAAACCCACCCTTAAAAGCTAAAATAATAGTTATCCAGTGGTAAACAAAAAGCATAAACCAACCGTAAAAGTTATAGAGACCCAGTCTTACCAAGAGACCGCAAGTAAACCAACTACCAACAAAAGTAGTGAAATAACCATCATAACAACATAAATTTTTAACCCATGGAAAAATAATTTTGGAGAATTATTCTCCCCCACTTTGCTAGAGTATCTGGAAGGAAAGAAATAACAAGGTCTTCCAGGAGAAATCTTCTAAACCTGAGGTGGTAGGAAATCATATCTGTAGAGGTTTGGAGGATAATTTTAATTTAATGGTTAATGACAATCCTGAGATTATCTCTTCCCCACAAAATTTGGAGAATAAGAGAAACTGGCAATTCAATACCTCTTCTATTATGGCACCTCATCCTAGATCCAATGCCTAGTGGTCTTCTTCCCCCGATTAATGGGTCAAAGCAAACTTTGATGGGGCTGCAAAAGGTAATCCTGGTATTGCTGGAGGAGGTGGTATTATCAGAGATGCGCGGGGTAACTATGTGGGAGTGGTGGCTATCCCTCTAGGAATTCAATCCAGTCATAGAGCTGAAGTTATGGCTGCCCTTAACACTATTATGCTGGCACATGAGCTAGGGTGTAAAAAATTTTGGTTGGAGGGAGATTCCTTAAACATTATTAATAATATCAAAGGCCTAAGTAAACCTTCATGGACTATTAATCATATCATAGAGAATATCAAAAACATTGCCTCTAAATTTGATAGTTTCTATGTAACCCATAACTATTGTGAAGCTAACCAGGTTGCGGATGGGTTGGCCAACATAGGAGTAAAGATTGACATCATCAACAAGTGGAACGCAACGAATAAAATTAATGATGAAATTAATAACCTCATTAATCATGACAAGATCAACCAAAGAGAGGGAGTTATTAGAAATAATGATGACAGGACATGATTTGAATTAGAGTGTGAGTACTTTCAAGCTGAAGTGGCAAGTGATCTGCAGAAAAATTAATACTTGTCTTCTCACGCACACTTTGTGGGTGTTAAAAATGAAGTTGGAACTGAAAATTTATTATTTTGGCTATTACGAGTTTAGATTGAGAAGTCTAGAGCCAAAAATTTCTGAGAGAAAGCAGAGTAATAACACTTGGGAGAAAAGTTGCATGAAGGAAGAAGAAGAGATTGGAGGCGATCTTAAGAGGGAGGAACCAACTGATTATAAATGGATTAAGGAGAAGGAGATGTGGAAAAAACTCAAGAAAGGAAGAGTCACTAAGTACCTCAGACGGTTGCATGGCAATGACAAAGAGATAACCAGAGAATTTGTGGCAGGTTGGGAGAATGGAAAAGTTCATCTAGCAGGTAAATATTTCCCTCTCGCTTTAGATCTTATTGCTGAAATCACAAGTTTGCCTCTTAAGGGCATACATTTTTCCAAAGATATAAAAATTTGGGAACAAGGCTTACAAGGATTTCCCCAAGATAGATGAAGAAAAGACTCTGCTTGTGAAAGGAAATGTTGATTTTGTTAACATTAATAACATTAATCTTATCTGAGCTAAAGTACTTAGGGTTATAATGGAATACTTTACCTTAGATGGTAGATTTACCAGATAGTATAACTTTCACTTTGTGTTGGTGAATCACTTCCGCCATGAAGCTAGGGTTTCCTTCCCTTACTTTCTCTTGAGCTCCCTCAACTAGAGCATCATGGACCACCAAGTTAAATCATGTTTGGTGCTCCACAAGGGTCTCATCCTTCTCATTGTAGAATATGCGTGTGATCATGTTCCAGAGCCGATACCTAAGAGTGGGTTCTCAGAAGTAAAAGATTGTGAGCGCAGATAATAAGGCAAATCCATTGTCCAGCAAGAAACCCAAAAAGGATAATTCTGGTAAAAAATAGGTTAAGCCGTCCATATTAGATGAAGTGGAAGGTATGATATTAGATGATGATAATGCTACTATTTATTTCAAGGATGATGTTCTGGAAAGAGGTGAGTAGAGCACTATGGAGAATCTAGAGAAGGACAATACTTCAAATCAGGAAAATCAGAATAAGTGGGAAGCTGGAAAAGACATTGATGTGGATTATGTCAAAGATGTTCAACAGGAAATACCAAATGAGATCATTAACCTAATAAATACCATTATTAATAGCTATATGTAGGAAACCCATTTGGGCTCTAATGAAGATAATGAGGAAGGAAAAGAGGAAATGGAAAAAATTGATAAAGAAGCAGAAAATGAGGGGATAATTGGAAATGAAACTGATTGTATATAGAAAAAAAACCCATGAGAACAATGATTATGATAACACCTATGTGGACTCCCCCAGCAAAACTAATAACCATAAGGCTGAGCCCAATCCTTCTGATATTCTGACTAGGGATGAAAATGTGGAGAAGGAGGAGAATAGGAAAACTCATAACAATGCTAAGGAATCCATTTCTGAACAATATTTCAATACTAAATGGGTTACACACATGAGCATCCTTCAAGCCGCCAGAAAAAAGTTCATCTGTGTGTTCAACATTGATAAGTGAGCATTCCATGATATCCAAGACCTGCATGTCAAATACAAAGCCTTGGAGGTGAGGAATGATGTGCTGGAGGAAATAGTTGATAAAATGAGGAATGATGCAGCTATTTATAACAAAGGTGACAATGTTTTTGATGAGGTAACAGAGAACACTAGTTGGTTGGAAGACAATATTAATAGCACCATCAATAGCAAGATATCCCCTATTATGGAAAAAGTTAGCGACAATGACATTATGCTTAGGAAGCTGCTAACTATGAACAACATGGGCTTGAAATCTATGATTGAGAATCTCAAAGACCTATATGCCATGCTAGATGGGAATAAAACTGACAAAAAAGACATCAAAATTGATGATGAAGGTGGGAGTTAGGAAATTTAGACCATGGGCCTGGGGACTAGGAAAAGATCAAGCACTAAAAAGAAACCAACTCACCAGTCCAAAGATCTTACTAGCTTGAAGGAGTCAATCCTAAACATGTACATTCAACTGGATGAGTCAGAAGAGTTTCTGAAGACGCTAGTGTGAGTGTGTTGCTACAAGGTTTTTTGTTTGTGTCGGTTGGATGGTTTCCTATCTATATTACTTGGTAATATCTAGGGTTGAGCCCCTATTTTGTAACCATTGTTTCAGCTGGCAGTAGTTCTTTTTTTTGTTGGCACTTTAATGCTTTCTCTCTGCTTTCTTTTGTAAAAGGTTTGAGGCCCCTTCAAAACCCTATTGTTGCCTTAATAAAAAACATAAAGTTTTAACCATGCCCTTAAGGGCCAACCATGAAGAGAAGGTTTTTAAAACCATTAACAAGAAACAAAACAAAATCATTTGGGGTTATTTCCCCCAGAGCTTATCAACAACTTAAACCAATCCCCCGCTAGGAAATGAAACAACTTCCTATCGTCCTGCACTGTCTGTGACTCATTTTGGTTCACTTGTTTCAGAAAATGTAGAGTCATGGCCACCGAGTGCATGACTTTCACAGAAAAGTCCACAAGCATTGTGAAGCCCTTATTTGGGTCATTGACCCTACCTTCCAGCCTCTACATGTGCTCCCTCATCTGTTGAATTTCTACATTTTTGTCCTCCTTTCTAATCTCTGAAGCACCATCTGTGACTTCTTCTTTCTCCTTAGTGTAACCCTCATCAACCTCTGGTCTATTATTCTCCCCACACAAGCCAATCAATGAAGTGGCAGTAAGAAGAGAACCCTTCTTGTCCACCCTAGAGTCCTTTTTCATAGACAAATCCACCGAGTTTAATTTGAATCTGGCTAACACATGGGTTTAATCCATGCTCCTTTCTCCTCCTTCCATAGTCGAGGTGCTTTTTCCCCTACCCATGCCTGAGTTGTCTTCCTCCTTAGCATTTTTCCTATGCTTTTTTTGTTTTGTTCTTCCTTCTTCACTTTTTTCTCTTCTTTGTCCTCCCCAAACTCCAACTCCTCTTCCTCCTCCATAATGTACCTTTCTCTAACCATTTTTTGTTTCAACTAGGAGTTTTTGACAATTCTGTGTGACCTTCTCTAGATTTCATTATCTTCATCAGCCGAATTATCAATATTAATTTGTTCCTCCAAATTTTTCACATTGGGACTAGGGTTTATACTTTTCTTTCTCGGGGACATGGGGGTCTTAGAGTAAGAGGGCAGAGGGGAAGGAATCACCTCAATTTCCTTAGGGATATCAATAGAGTTAGGGGTGGGTCCATGTAAGGAGACAAATCTAGGAGGGAAAAGGGCATGGTGAAAATTATATAGCCGGAGGATTAACCCCTAATGTAGAATTCATAATTTTTTCCACGGCCTTCTTAGCCCTCACATCCATCACTGATGCTTCCATAGAATGAAGCAGGAAGAAGGGATCAAAATTTCTTCATTATACCAAAAATGGTTTAACAAAGGAAAGTGGTAATTGTAGATGGTCCCAAATCTACCCTCTAAATTTAAATACTTCATAATTATGAGACATACCTTATTCCATGGCTCCATCAGCTCATCCCATTTGAAACCCCCATGAAAATAGATAGGCTTCTTCATCTTTTTGAAGAATTTATTCACGCTTGTGTCATCCCTACTTTTCGTCACTTTCTTCCATTTCCATACCTCCAAAGAGAGCCTCGGTTCCTGAGCAATAACCTCTTCATTGATTTTGAAGGTGATGCCATTAATGGTAACCTTCCTCTCCTCCCAAGTTTCCACCAGCTGCATGGAAATGATCTCGTCAATACCCTCCATGGTTTCCTTTAAGGGAAACACCCACCCTCCTTAATGTACATCACAACACACAGGTTCTTGAGGAAAATATCCTCAATCTTTAGCGGCTCCACCCTGACCATATCTCCCCCCATATCAACACCAGAGTCCAAATTCTTCCCCTCTTCCTATAAATTCAGACATCCCAACCCAATACCTAGATCTAAACAACTTGGACCAACATCTCCTCCAGCTCATACTATCATTACGAGAGTTCAGACTTACACCAATAATAGAAAAAAAACAATAAAATCATGTCACCCTTCTTAATTTTGAAAAGACTCCAGCTCAAGCGAGTGAGCATACCATTCACATGTAAAGCTTTTTAAAAATTCATAAAAGCCCTTAAATTATAATGATTACAATTCTCGGGCAAGAAATCATAAAAGTTGGTTGTCTTTCACTTGCCACGAAGAAAATGCAAATCCCAATTTGATCTTTTCTCTTAAGCTTCCTCGTACGACCATCAAATTCAGAGATAATTACCCTTCTTAACCCATAATTAATATTATTCATTCTTCCACCTTTATAGATTTTAAAATTTGAAATCTTGCAGCCTCCTGAAATCCTAGTGGTCGCCCTATCTGACCAATAAAAATCTTTGGATTTGTACCCCATGCTTAGGGATGGTAATTTTGTTCCCTCCCAATGAGGTCCTATGTGTGCACTATGAGAGACTCCATTCTTCTCCAACACATGTTTCCATTGGGGTGATAAGAGGGTTACCCCCAGTTAAGGATAAATTGAGATAATTTCTCCATGAAAACCCAACTTAGACCAAAGGTTTCCATAATTCTCAACCAGACCACAAAAGCATAAGGACAATGGATAAGAAGATGATTTATGGTATCTTCCTTATTCTTACACAAAACACACCAGTTAACAACCGATATACCTCTCCTCTATAAATTATCCAGGGTCAGAATCTTCCCATGCATGGAAGTCCACTTGAAGAAATTAATCTTTGGTAACAATTGGGAATTCCAAACCTTTTTCTACAAATTATCATCCACCACAATATTAGACATCAACAGGTAAGCTGAATTGACCATGAGTTCCCCCGAGGTATTGTGGTACCAAACAGTTCTATCTTCAATCTACGAGAGAGGGATTCTGATTTCCTCCAACATTATCTGAACTTACCACACTATCTGATTCACTTGTGGACGACCATTATAAGCCTCTTCCAACTTCTTCCATTTCATATCATGAGTTATATAGTTCTCCACCTTTCTCCAAAAAAAACTTGAAGATGATCCTTAATGTGGCAGTACTTTCCCATCCCAAGGGGTTTATCCCCAATCCACCAGTCTTTTGGCAAGTTAACTTCCTGAGGATGCATGACTCATTTTGTGTTGTCATCATGGCAACAAAGTCATGTTTAGTTTCTGTCATGAAAGACAAAATGACTAAGTATGGAAAATAGGGCAGACAGAGATATTCAGCGATCAACACATCAACGCACGTGTGAGAGATCGATTCAGTGTATGTGTGTTTATGTATATATTGTATGACACATGTACATGCTACATATAGACACACATTGTATGGAACAATAGTATGGCGAAGTTACAGACAGATCAGTAGACCAGCAGTCCAGAAGACAGAGCATGGAAGCCGACTAGTGTTTTGATCAGCGTGAATTATTTTGTTATGTAATGGCTAAGTGCCTTTGGTTATATGTTTGTAATGATGTAATTAGAATTTTAGTAAACACGCTTGAGCCAACTTGTTCGAAAGCATTGTGTATTTTGTTTTAGGGCCGACTAGAGTCTTGTTTTGGGTCGCCCCTATTTAGATATGAACATATAAGTATGTAATGTAAAGTTATGTTACAAGAATCAATTATTATGTAAGAGGAAGATATAGAAGAGTAGTAAGATGAAGTCAGTATATGATATAGCTCTTTAAGAGAGTAAGAGCATTCGCGCATACATGGAACTGATCAGACAGAAGTGTCATCACAACAATTCATTTTGATATAGTGTATATCATCTTTCAGAAGGTTGTAGCCTTCATCCTATTAGGTAGTGAGCCTAGGAAGTGAGCCATATACCTTTAATAGGGTTTTGTAAAAGACTCCTAATAGGGTCAGACCTTTAACCAGGTCATTGTACTCATATTGTAAAGACTGCTTCTAACAGGGCAAAGGAACT
>MU225789.1:5754306-5767279 GCA_018584345.1 Thuja plicata
TGATGAACTCTTGAAAGCAAACATGAAAGTCTTGGAATTGGAAAACATAAAGAAGAAGTTGGAATCTGAATTAACAGAAGCAAAAGATAAGATTGATAAACTCCACACAAGTTCTGATTCACTTCAAACTTAGCTTAATGCACAAAAGCAAAAAGGTGACAGTACTAGTCTTGGATTTAGTGTAGTACAAATTGAAGTCAATTCATTGCAAGAAATAAAGAAAAATCATGAAGCATCTTCAAAAGCAAGGAAAGTTGAAAATGTTGAACAGATTAAAACAGATCCACGTAAAGGGGAAATCAAGCAAGTTAACAAAACTTGTTATGCATGTAACAAACATGGTCATTTGGAAAGAGATTGCAAAGAGGTAAGACCTTTCAATGGTTATTGTTTCTCCTATAATAATTTTGGTCATAGGGCTATACATTGCAGAACAAATCAAAGAAGAATGAATCAAAACAATCAAAGAAATCAACCTCAAAGAAATTTGCAGAATACTACATGTTAGATATATAACTACAATGGACACACAAAAAATCAATGTGGCATGATGAACAACAACATTAGACCTCCTATCATTTGTCACACATGTGGAAAGGCTGGACACATCTCAAGGTTTTGTAGATCCAAAAACTCAAAAGCAAGAGGATCCTAAGAAATCACTAATTGAAGAAAAAGGAGAAGTCAAGCTTGTTCAAGAAAAAGAAGATTCAAGAAAAAATTGGGTTGAAGTAAAGAAGGACAAAGATGTTGACAAAGTAGTTGATGCATCCATAGTGGACGCACCCTCTACTTCTACTTGAATAGACCTTCTTGGTCTTAGGGGGAGCTATTCTAGCTCAGGATCCCTACGCGGTTGGTATACTCACCTCTAAGTATGCACCTATGGATTCATGGTTACAAGCACATAATATTGTAGTATGCATACACGCATTGTCTCAAGTTCATCACGATCAAAGTTAGAAAAATCTCTGAGTAATTTGTGTATGGTTGCAAACATTAAATGCGTTAGATTTTATAAAAGAAAGTAAGTTTTCAATCTTCTTCACACTTGCATTTGAGATCACAGAATTTGGAGAGCACTAGAGCACTAGGCATCAAGGCATGGAATCATAGTATATTTGGAAGTTAAAGCATGGTTAAGAAAATTGGAACGGAACCCTAGCAGTCACGCCATTTCAAAATTTCGTGAAACCCTACTTAAGCAAGTTCCAAGTAAGTATGGCAACTCTAGTTGTATTTGATATTGCAGAGAGGAAGAGATTTGTATTCAAGAAACATCCATTCAAATCTATACTGGATGATGTGGAAGGAGCTTTCTCCAAAACCCCATTAGGTGTTGTTCACATAGAAGATATCTGCGCATATATTTACTATAAGAAGGAAACAGTAGGAGATATCAACATAGCCACTCATATGGGATCTATGATGGAACTTGATTACACATTCAAGGATGAGTTCGTGCACTTGATTGATAACCCTATTTTTGAATAGTCTAATGCGCATGAGTTTGATGAGCCAGAATGGGTGAAGATTTTTCTAAGAAGAATACATGATGACCTTTACTAGATTGGTGAGGTTCCTGTTCACATCACTATAGAACTAATCCATGAATTAACTAGACTCCCTAAGATTGGACCAATTTTTCCTATTGGCAAGGATGTCAAGAAGCAAATTGAACAAGTTTGCCTATCTAGAAGTGACAAGCATGGGATGACAGTTGACCCTATCAAGGAGGATGACATAAAACTTCTAACAATGATACTTTGGTATAAGTTTCAGTAAGCAAGCAGGTTGAACAATGTCTCTGCAGCAACAATCCTAGCAGCTATCAGAATAGTGAAGGATAACACTCAATACAACCTATGTGAGATCTTGCGCACTCAATTGATTGACAACATTCGAATCATCAAGCATGACAGGAGCAAGACATTCAATTTTGGATCTTTGATAATCTACTTGTATTTCCATATTGTTGGAAAGGTTGCAAACCTTTACCTAGACAGGAGCAAACCCACAATGTCTCAGATTTCTCTTAAGGCCACTTTAGAGAGTAGTATAAGGGACACCATGGATATGGATATCAAGACATTTAGGATCAAGATGCAGAATAGGTTCAGATTATCTGAGAAGATAGTTGAGAAATATAAGGACACCATATGCTTCATGGTAGAAATAGATTTCACTTTCATGGAGGCAATTGAACCTAGAACCAAATGAATTCATCCTCTTGGTTATGAAGTAGAAGAACATGTGCTAGAAGGATATGCACAAGTTCTATTATTTGCGCCTAAAGATCCTAATGAACCAAGGTGGGGCACTTAAAAAGATAAGACCAATGAAGTGGATACTATCTTACACAGTGTTGATAATAAAAGAAAGGCATCAAAGATCACATCCAGCATTCTAAAAGTTCATGGAGTTACTCAAGAAGATCTTGACAAAGCTAGAGAAGCCAAGATAGCAAAAGAACTTGAGAAGACTAAAGAGATCCAAAAAAAGAAGAAATTAGAGAGCACCTCTGTGCCCTCTACCACTATTGATCTAGACTCATCTCCACCTTCTATACCAATCAAGAAGACTAGAGGAAGAAAACAGGCACCCTCAAATCATCCATCATCAAGGAACATTCAGAGCAAAGGAAGGAATACTCAAGCTCCTCTTGAGGTAGGATTTAGACCTAGTATAAATGTTTTGAAGAACATGTTTGTAAATGAAGGGAGATTAGATACACTTTCTAAAGTCTATGAAAAGTATCAAGAAATGGATAAGACTGAGATACATTCTATGATCATATCTCATATGATCAAGTTTAAGAAGTCTGTTCTTGAACTCAAAACAGTGATACCAGATAAGTTATGGAACATACTGGAGATCATGAAAAGACATGCAATAGAGGAAGACATGAGGATTAGAGAAGAAACATTGGATACTCTTCTCCCTGTATGCCCGCATGATGAGAAGGCTATTCTAATAGATCTGGTGAAGCCTCATCTCAGAACCACGACAAGGACCTTATAGATTATGAAGAAAGAGTATGAGAAGATAGGTAAAGGGATTGAAAAGGCATTTACACAAGTGTTTATGGATAGACACATGTATCCATCAATGACACCTACAACAAGGGTAACTCTAGCTCCTACCAAATAAGATATAAAAATAGTGATACAGAAAGCACCTATGAGAAGTCCACAGGTTTCAGTGCCCACAGTGACAATAACTTCTGATATAGATAAAGACTCAGAAGATACTATAGTAGTTGACAATATCAAGATATCCATGACAGCATCTGAAAAAGACATGGGCAAAGTTGATAAAGCTTTTATAAGCACTAAAGAAATGTGCACTGATGATACATCTGCACAACAAGATGAAGTTCCCTCCAATGATCCAATTGACTTGGATGAAGAAAAAGGTGATGAGACACCAATCAAAGAGATACCAGTAAAGATTGAATGCATGGATACCAATTAGAATACTATATTCTCACCATCTACTCAACCATCTACCTCATTGTTGTCAAGGTTAACTCCTGATTCGGCAAGTCTAGATGCATGGGGAGAAGAAGACCTAATAAAGATCAGTGTTCTTGCTATGGAAAAAGAAAAGGAGAAATAGGTGATGAGGAACCCTCACTTTTTGGAATCAGTAAACATATTGAATGACTTAATGCTTGCTGACAAGAAAGTAGCCAAAGTCCAATCAGTTGAAGATGTGGATAGCATTCTAACAAACTTTAAATCACATTTTACAAGTCTAGTAGACTCTTCTACTAATATTGAAGAAGATGAATATAAGAAGGAGAGACTAAATGAATTGGTAAAGAAATTTACCTTAGACCTAAAATATTTGAAGATTGGGAAATCCATACTGAAGGAATTAGCGGCTACGGGAAAGAAAGTCATAGCTAACTGCATGGATGGAGTGAAGTTCACCTCTGAGCACATTAAAAAGGTAGAAGAGGCATAGATAATGGTGGAAAACATTAGGAAATTAGTCGAAACATCCATGCAACACATGAACATCTACAACAATGTTTATCAAGGGCAGTTAGACAATATTGAGAAGGCTAAGTTTGAAATCAGCAAGATAAGAGTTCGACAAACTCAGTTGAGAAATGCACTTGCGCCATCTCTAGCAGTCTTAAATGAGAACATCAAACAGATTGATGCCATCATTGTAACATATGATCAAGGTACATGCATGGATCTGATGAAGACGGAGAAATTGACTTATGCCCTATGTGTGCATCTTTAGATAGTTGATGCAATGAAAGTGTTCTGGCAGAAAGAGATCCAATCTCTTCAGATTGTGTACCCTGAAGTTTACATGGAGTAAGTATGCAGAAGACTTACAAGTTTTTTCACACCTTTGTCATTAATGTCAAAGGGGGAGTAATATAGAATGTGTATATGTGGAGAAGTATATGTATATATCAAAAAGATGTTATGATATACAGTAATTTTTTGTGTTATGTCATTTTGAGAAACTTGGCCACATTCCTTTGTTGCCATAAATGACAAAGGGGGAGATTGTTGGCAAGTTGACTTCCTAAGGATACATGACTCATTTTGTGTTGTCATCATGGCAAAAAATTCATTTTTAGTTTCTGTCATGAAAGACAAAATGACTAAGTATGGAAAATAGGGCAGACAGAGATATTCAACGATCAACACATCAGCGCACGTGTGAGAGATTGATTCAGCATATGCGCGTTCAGATATATATTGTATGACATGTGTAAATGCTATATCTAGACACACATAGTATGGAACAACAGTGTGACAAAGTTATAGGCAGATCAATAGACCAGCAGTCCAAAAGACAGAGCATGGAAGCCGACTAGTGTTTTGATCAGCGTGAATTATTTTGTTATGTAATGGCTAAGCCCCTTTGGTTATATGTTTGTAATGATGTAATTAGAATTTTAGTAAACACACTTGAGCCAACTTGTTTGGAAGTGTTGTGTATTTTGTTTTAGGGCTGACTAGAGTCTTGTTTTGGGTTGCACCTATTCAGATATGAACATATAAGTATGTAATGTAAAGTTATGTTACGAGCGTCGATTATTATGTAAGAGGAAGATATAGAAGAGTAGTAAGATGAAGTCAGTATATGATATAGCTCTTTAAGAGAGTAAGAGTATTCGCGCATACACAGAACTGATCAGACAACAGTGTCATCACAATAGTTCATTTTGATATAGTGTATATCATATTTCAGAAGGTTGTAGCCTTCATCCTATTGGGTAGTGAGCCTAGGCAGTGAGCCATATACCTTTAACAGGGTTTTGTAAAAGAATCCTAATAGGGTCAGACCTTTAACCATGTCATTGTACTCATATTGTAAAGACTACTTCTAACATGGAAAAGGAACTTTAACAAGTTCATTATACCTAGTACAATATTTGTGGGTACTAATTCCCACCGGGGTTTTCCTATAATCAAGGTTTCCCCGTAATCATATCTTGTGTTATGAGTTCTTGTGTTAAGCTTCATTCAATGTATGTTTGATTTATGTTTAAGTTTCTGAAAAGTAATTAATAGACAAACACTGATTCATCCCCCCTCTTAGTGTTTCTAATACAGACTTCCTAGAACCTAATCCCATTTTCTTTACCAAGGATCAATTTCATCCCCATCCTTATAATTCTCATACTTTTAGAGATGTTATTCCATATCTTTGATCTCACCAATAATCCCTAACCATACATAGTGTTGGTGAATTGGGAGGAATTAAAGTACTTAGCCTTCATTATTCCGCACCACTCTAGAGAGTTCCTCACCAACTTCCATCCTACTTTTGAAAGAAGGGATTTATTCAGATCTTTCAGTCATCTCACTCCATGACCACCTTTGTCCTTAGGATTACAAATAGTTTCCCATCTTACCAATCTCATTCTTGCCTTTTCCTCCACCCCCATCCATAATTTTTTTTGGATTCTCTCCATTTTTTCTGCCATTGTGTCACTTTTGTTAGAAAGATACACACCATTGGATAATTTATATGTTTTCATTGTTGAAAACTAAATATGTCTCTTATGGTTATAATAGTTTTTGGTATTACCGAAAGTCAGAATGCGAAATTGGCTAAGTATGGACAAAGAGGAGCAGTATACAAGAATCACTAAAAGGATTGGTATGGATAGATGTGAACAAGTTGTGAAATGTGAAGTTAGGGGAATCTTCTATAGATCATATCCTACCTACATCTATGATCACATTAGTTTATGATGACATTTTTTAGAGATATAAGTTTTTGAGTATTGGGTATACATAGAAGTGTGAGGAACAATGGCAGTTACTTTTGGATCGATCGACGATCCTAATAGATTGATGATCCTATCAGTTTGAATGTAATTACTAGTAGAGATGAAATAATAGATTATGTATATGATTTGGTTGAGATTACCATAAATATTTTTTTATTTATTTGATCAAGGTTCTACACTTTACATGTTTTATTCTTGGAGCTGACAAGTTAACCTATTATACTTTTCTAGTGAGTATATAAGTCTGAGTTTTTGTGGAGATTTTTAGAAGTGATTGGAAATAGGATATTGTGTGAAGGTCAAAGATGATATGATGATATTCCATGTATGGGAAGAACCTAATTTCTAAGGTTAGGGTGATGAGTATATATTGTACTTAAATGGAACTATATTGGTATAGTCGATGTTATTTCTCAGCTCACTTTTGTAGATGGAATTATTTTGGATGCCAGTGTTCCTCTAAGGGTTGTATTCCTAGTTTGTATTTAGTAGTGATATCTAGGCTATAATAATGGATTCATATGCATTCCCCTTATTTACTCAAACCTTTAACATGGTTACTTATTTCAGCAAAACTAATTACTTGTGGGTTCCATCCCCACTGTGGTTTTTTTCCCTTTTCGGGTTTCCACGATAAAAATCATGGTGTCATAATATTTTGGATTCTTTGTTTATGTTTTATTTTTTTACTTTTCATTGCATTCAATTTATGGTTAAGAATTTAATCAGTAAAGATAAAAAGTTTAGAACACTGATTCACCCCCCTCTCAGTGTTCCTCAATCCTAACAATTAGTATCAGAGTTGGTCCTTGACAGAAGTATAAAAACTTAAGGAAGGTCATGATGTTATATCTAACCATTTCTATTAGTTCTCAAAGACATCTCTTGGTCGCTTTGGAAGATCTTGACAAATCAAATTCTCATAACCTAGAATTGGAAAATAGACTTAAGGATGTTGAAAGTTTCATTAAGAATTTGAAGGAACAATTGAACAAATATATGGATAAGAGGAAAGATCTTGTATATCAGCTCAAGAAGAAAGGAAGCATTTATAATTCACAAGCCTTAAAAGAACAATTAGATGAGTGTGAACATATCAAAGAAGATAGAGATAATCTGAAACATGAGATGGAAGCTATGGTAATGAAGATGACCAAGGAAATTGAAACAAAGAAAAATCTTGAGCATGTTGGCAAGTGATCAATTTTGTGTAATGTGATTCAATTTTTGGTCGTCATTTATTGCAACACATCCGGGTTACAAATTGATTCCTATAAAGATAAGTTTTTCTGATTCAAAAATTGACTAAGTATAGAAGCAGACATACAGAAGTATTTTGGATATCGAAGATTGAGATCGATGAATTAGGAAAAGAGAGCTTAGAGGAAGATAGTATGGGGTATGCATGACCTCCACCTAAGATCAATTTGGTTTTTGTAATGTCTATGGTGAGTTAGAAAGAATTGAAGATAGACAGATTGCAGCAGAACAACAATACAAAGCAGTTGGACAGTAGCAAAGATTAAGAGAGTATGACATGGACTCTAGGCAATCGGAGTTTGATTATGGTTGTTGATAACCTACACTTTGAGTATGTAAGAGATCCGACTATACATTTATTATTTTCCTTACTAAATGTATTTTAACTGAGATTCAACTTTGTAATATTTGTAATATTTATACTAGGAGCCAACTTTGTAAAGTTGTGAGATATATATGTAAGATATTTTTGATAAAGATACATGATGGTTGGATTAGTATGTTGAGAAAATAGCATAGTAGATAATGAAAGATACCATTGATGAACTATAAAGGAACTATCTAAGCACTAGTGATGCTTGTTTTGTTCACGACTGAGAACACTTTGTAAACAAAATTACTTTGTAAGAGCTGTAAGCTCAGTTGGCCCCTAACAGGGTGTTGTGAACCTTTAACAAGGTTGTAATTCCTTTAACAAGGAAATGTACTATGTAATATTCAGCTCCTAACAGGGCTAGGTCTCCTAATAGGGACATTATACTTTAGTACATGGTTGTGGGTACCATCCCCACCGGGTTTTTCCCTTGGCCAGGGTTTCCTTGAAAACAAAATATGGTGTTATGAGTACTGTGTCATTTTCTTATATTATTTTCTTTACTGAAAGTTTATGGTTAATGTTTAAATGGTTGAAGAATTTAATTAAGAGCTATAATACTGATTCACCCCCCTCTCAGTATTATCCAATCCTAAAAGAGCAATCCTTGAAGGACAAAACTGAGGAATGTCATAGAATGAATTATGAAGTTGGACAAATATAAATTGATCTTGAGGAATCCAGATACAATGAGAAAGAACTTGAAAGAGTTAATGAAGTTATTAGGAGTGGACTTCCTGCAACTAATGAATTCAAAGAAAAGTTTAAATCTAGTTCAACAAAGCTTGATGCACATCTTGAGATTCAAAAACTAAAAGGAAATTCACATGGACTTAGCTTTGAGAAGGGAGAAAGTTCTGGATTTGGTCAAAAAAATACATTATCAAACAAATAGATAGAAGATTTTAGAATGACACCTATGATGCAATCAAATTTAGATGGGAGATGCTTTTTCATGCAAAAAATTTGGTCATAGAGAAAAGGAGTGCAGAAGAAGACCTAATGCCACATTTTTTTTGGCTATTGTTACACTTGCTACAAATATGGAAACAAATCAAATGAATGCAAATCAAAGGTGAATAACCTGAGGATTATAACTTGATACAAATGCAACAATTTTGCACATATTGTGAAGCAGTATGGATTAAGGAGAAATAAAGAAAACACAGGGTATGGTAATATGATATGTTTTAATTGCAAAAATTCTAGTCATTTTGTTGAGAATTGCAGATACAATAATGTAAGAGGTTCGGTAGAAGATAAAAAAGTGCATAATGATGAAGGAAATAAAATTATTGACATTGATGAAGTTAGTGTTGATACTATGACACAGAACATCTAAAGGGGGGGGGGGGGGAATTAGTCATTACCAATTANATACTATGACACAGAACATCTAAAGGGGGGGGGGGGTGAATTAGTCATTACCAATTATCCAATACCCAGAACCTTTCAACCTTCAAAACCCCTTTAGTATAATAAATTATCAAGCATACACCCCTAATGTTCAAATCAGATTATGTAATTAAGCATTAAGCATAGAAGCAATAAATATGAAACACATACACAATGCTTGACACCAATTTTTTTTATCGTGGAACCCCTATTAGGGGAATCCACAGTGGGACTGAATACCCACAATAAGTAAATACCTTGTTAGAAGTAAAAATTATTATAATGTATAAGGAGAATGCACTTGCATTTAGGCTCACTTCCTAGAGCTTCACTGCTCAAATGAAAAGCCTCAGGCTACAACCCTGAGGAAGGTTCACTGCCTTATAAATTTTATCACTACAATGATAAACCAGGCTACAATCTGATAGGATTTTTATCAACCACTGAGAATGAAAACTCCAATGTCTAATTTCACTTATTTATAAGCACACTTTGCATATCTATTTTCAAACTCTTGTTGAAATAATTTTGATTTCACTAAATTAGGCTCTCCCTCTACTTAGCCACCTCTAACATCCATATCCATGATCCACAACTTGAAATTTCCCTAATTATTCATCTTATACTAAGAACAAGGTTGACAAAATCTAATTCACCATCTCTTCCAATCTACAAGCAAGATATATAAATCTAAATTCATCTATGACTGGTTAATCTTTCCCACATACAATAACCATGTCCCCGAGTTCACAAATCTCCTATAAAACACATTTTGTACTTGGGCAACACGATTTATCAACTAGGCCGTCCAAGAACAAATGATATAAATAAAAATAATAATATTGACCAAAAATTCATCCAATCAGGTCTTTCTGATCCATGTGGAATGCCAGCTCATCAAGAACATACCTCAAAAACATCCTACAACATCAAGAAAAAACAATTAGTCATTTAAATCCATTGCAACTATTGGATTTGTGAACTCTTTTTCATCAAGCCCTGAAGAACACTGTCATCAAGTGACTGAGACAATAAGATTATGCCTTGCGGACCTCTGAAGTATAAACTATTTGAGTTGAACATAGTTGAGTATGTCCCAAACACACTCCTAAATGTGCTCCTTGAAATGTTTACTCTGTTGAGCACACCTGGCCTTTTTTTTGGCTTCTAGTTAACATTGACTATCACCTTTTCCACCAATCAACTTTTGTAGCATATTTACCTGTCCAAATCTTCATGTAACATTCTAAAACTTTGGGTGAACATTGTAAACACCTTCAACAACCTTCTACGTGCACGAATCCATATTTTTCATATCCGCTTCTCACTGGACCTTTGAAAACTCTGCTCCACTGGGTACCCTGCAATAGTTAAGTTAGCAATAACCAATCTATTCTTCTGATCACTTCCTCTGATCAATTACTTTTCTATGTTGACATCAATGCCAACACATTCATCTTCCAACTTTTCCATTATTCCAACAATCTCCCCCTTTGGCATTGACGAAAACATGATGTGAAAAATAAGTAATACAATCAGAAACCAACAGTCTTACTCCTTCAAAAGATAATCAATAGTATTATCAACAATATCCTTCATTATCTTATCGAGTCTTTCTAATAGAAATTCTTATGCTCCCCCTGGGAACATGCTTGACTTGGTTCCAATAAGATTACATACTCTTCTCTTCACCTGCTTCTCCCCCTTGAATATACATCACATATGCTTGTGCAAGTAATCATGAACTTTATTTTCTCATCTGATGTAATGTCCCCTTTCTCAGATAGGATTTAATAATAAATAATAAATGTAAATTAATAAATAAATAAATTATAAGAAATTATTATATAATTTATTATTAAAAATTAACTATATTATTAATATAATAGATAAAGAATATAAAAGAATAATATTATATTATACATTAAAATATTATAATATAATATAATATGTTGTTAAATATAATGTATTAATATTAATAATATAATATATATTATTATTATAATAAATAAATAGTAATACTAATAAGGATTAGCATAGAATTTAATAACAATAAAATTATAATAATATTATATTATCTATTAGTAAATAGTATAATATACTATTATATAATTAATATAATAACATAATAAAAAATAACTAATCTTGCTATGAAGGGTTGCCATACGTAAAGAGACTTATCTCTCCTATCTATAGGATATTTAAGGAAGAAAAGAAAAAAAAAAGAACAATCATTTCTAGAACAAATGGAACAACGATAATCTCATCATACCATCACACATAGGGAGAATATGGTAGAAATCATTGAGTTTTAAATGCATAAATATATGTTGAAGAAGTTGGATGGTAATAAATAAAATAAGCATTGGGAAACATTATGAAATAATAATAAAAAGGAAAGAAAGAGAGAAGCAACAATTCCTATCAATATCTCCCACCTTTTTATTATTGTATTTTAGTATCTAAATATAATTTAAAATGCCAAAGGACATTTTAAAATATAGAGAAAATCAAGGAAATAATATAGGAGAAAAACTAGGAAAAAATATAGGAGAAAAAGAAGGAAGTATATATGTATTTCTAAGAATTTGTAGAAAAACTTAATTATGTCTAAAAATTTTATTTTTTAAAAAATTACCTCCAGATATAGTGTTCTGTAAAATTTCATATATCAGACCCCAAACTTATTAGCCAATCAACATGAAAAAAAAATATTTTTCATGATTTATAACTTAAAATCCTTTAAAATAAATTAATTTTTAAAAAAAAATCAAAATACTAAATTGTAATGGGTTGAAATACGTTGTTTTAATAATTAGTTAAGAAAAACTCATTGCAATAGTATACTAATAAGAGTGAAATAAAATTATACATTGGTTATGTTATACATGCTTATTAATATATAAGATAATAATATATACTTAGCTAGTTCTTTAATCACTCACTAATACAACTAAGAAGATAAGGAGTTTGTGAAGGGAGAGAAGTAATCCTGTCACAGTGAGGAGAAGATTCCCAAAATAGACTTTGTTCATGAGGGAGCCTCTTGGAGACTATTTCCACCCAAGCAGAGTAATTCTACCATCCACCTTAGGGTTAGATATTAAGAAATGATTAAGGAATTGAGGCTTAAGTATGTATTGTTTCTAAATATGATATTACAAGTTGTCATCCCCAAGTACCATTTCAAACCCTAATTGAGAATTTCAGAAAAAATCAAGTATAGGTCCAAAAAGGGATATTACATCTAATATGTGTAACCACCTAATTTCGGTCTGTCGCAACTATGGACCCTATTTGCCCTAAAGTGTGATCATACCCTTGAGTTATGTCCAAACGACCCTGTTACTGTTTGGCATAATTCTTTAAATCAATTTAATGTCCTAGGTGATTTTTATCACTGATTTATATTTATCTACTATAGCCATACAATTCAAATCAATATCGACCAATCAGATCAAATCTAAATCAAACATGGCTATAGTATTTAATCATAATGGAATTAAATAAATCTCTATTTCAAATGTATCACTTGCAATCCAACCCCTTCCCCTAGCCTATTAATTTAATTAAAATGGCTATAGTCCCTTAATTATTAAAAAGCAATTTATTTGTTTTAATAATTAAATCCTATATTCCTAAATGAATTAAATAAGTTTATTTCATTTATTAAT
>MU225789.1:5778663-5793118 GCA_018584345.1 Thuja plicata
TGCATTTATTGGGCCTCCAAGCTCATAAATGAACCTTGTACCCCCTCTCTCTCCCATTTCTTCTATAAATAGAAGCCTGTTTTGAGAGCAAATAAGCCTTCCTCTTAGATCATTTTTGCATTGTTATACTGCTATTTTTATGCTAGATCATAAGCTATTTCATTTAAAATACTAATTGTTAGTTGTATTTCATCTTTCATAGCTAAGTTTGCATGCTTGTTTCACCATTTTAGCTCATTTTAACTCAAATCCTTCGTATTTAGGTTGTATTGGTCACTGTTCCATCAACATATTCTGAGGGCTGATATGTTGGTGTTCATACTCTTCCTAGATTAGAAGGCAATAGGTCGCCTTTAGAGGTTTTTATGTGTTTTTCATGCTTTTACTAACCCTATATTGCTAAAACAATAATCTATTGAAGTGTTTGTGTCCATCTAACAGGTACCCATTATCACACTCACAATATGCTCTTTACATCCATCTACTCTTAGTATTTTTTCTATTCTTAGTAGTTTTTCTATTATTTTTCCCATGATATTCTCCCCCTTTGACATTAATGTCAAATGCTTGTTAACTGTTCTTATGAAATTATCCTTGTCAAATAAATGTTAGCTTCCTTTTCCTCTTCATCTTCTAGGACTTCACCTTTCTTTCTTGCACATACATATTCTTGTGACATCAATTCACTAATCAAGCACTTAGCTTCCTGATTCTGGACTTTCTTGTAACATCCTACCATTCTTTTCCTTTACATGCTTACTACTCCCCTTGAGTATAGTATCCTTCATACATCGATCCAACTTTAATGATATTTTCATGTGGCTTGTTTGGACTGATGCATCCTTATGCATGTTTTTTTGAGTGGGAGGAGGAAGTCACTTTGACTTTCCTTTGGATCTTATTGATGTAGATACTATATTTTTGGACTCTTTGTTCTTCTTCCTTCTTGTCCTCTTCTTGTGATTCTACTCCTCTTCTCCTCTTCTCCTTTTCTTTTCCTTTCTTTCTACTCTTGCCACTCTTTTGTAATCTCATGTTTGCTCCTTTAATGTCACTTTTGTCCCCCTTCGTGCTTCTAAAATCTTCAGCAATAAATTCATATATATTGCATCTAAGTTGTAGAACCACCCTCTACTTTTTCTTACCTTTCCTTTTAGAAATACACTGTCTTGCAATATGACCATACTTATTTCCTGCAAAAAATCTACCCTTTTTCCTTTTGACATTTTCAATCCTCTTTTTCATACTGCTACATATGTTTTGATCATGATAATTCCTTCTACAATCATAACATAGATATCCCTTTTTGTGATCCTTTTCTTTGAGTCCAAGCATTTTACAATTATGATTCTTGTCCTTGAACCCTTGATCTTCAGAATCCTTTGCCAGGTTCTTCCTCTTGGTCTTCTTCCCTTTCTTCTTTGATTTAGGCTTATCTTGACTAGACCTAGACCATTCCCCTTCCTCTAATCCAATACCATTCTTGTCCATTGACCTTCTTTGAAGTAACAATGTCTTAAGATTAGCTGAAGTAATCTTGAGCTTATCTTTTAAATCATATGCAATTCTGAGCTCTTTTTCCATTGTATTAACCCACTAATCATCCATAAAGGATTTGTACACTTCTCTTGATTCAACTTCATAAGTTAGATAGATATGATCTTTATTCTTTGGGGTCCTTGGATTTATTGGTGACTCTTGAGTTAACTCATCTTCTTCATTCTTGTTCACATCTGTAGAGTCTCTTTTGTTAATTCTCCAACTTCTGCAAACTTTGGAAACCTGTTCAGGTGAATTGTATTTGAAACACATAGTGATTTCCTATTTACTTTCTTGTTGTTGTTTGGTAACATGTTGGCTTACAATGTGACTGGATCTTCTACAAAAAATACATTTGATCTTTCTTTTATTTGAAATGATTCCTTTGATTCTCATATCACTATTTGTTCTCAAATCATGCCATGTGCAAACCATTCTTATTCTATAACGTATAGCCTTATGACCAATAATTCCATAAATAAAGAAATTACCTTTAAATTTGAGGACATTGAATTCCCTTACTAATTATGTCTATTTATTATGATGCTTTGGTTTTTTATCTTGAGCACATAAAACCTATTCATGGTTCACAAGTTTAAGATTGTTCTTGATTTCATACTTTTCTTGACTGATAAGGCTAGACATATGACTTATCTTTTCAGTATCTTCTTTAGCTTCTATTAGTTCTATCAGAGTTGTCTTCATCATACCGCTTCCTCTTTGTTCTTTACTTTCTTTTCTCTCCTAAATGCATTGAATCTGATTCTAAGATGAACTTGTTAATTCTTGAATTGTACTGGCAATTTGATCATCTTTGCATAAACAAACCTATCCTTCATCACTCTGAGTGATCAAATATTTTTCTCCATAATTATCTAGATGAAATACTTTCTTCTTGTTCTTGAATCTTGATCCAAATTCACTTCCATAATTATTCAGAATCTTGCATCCTTCTATACTAAAATAAAGAGTATAGCATTTCTCAACTAATTGACCAACATCTCTCCTCCAAGGGTGTTCTGCTAGACTTTGGAAGGAGAAATGTGTCACTTATTTGGAAGACATCATTCTAGAGGGGAAGACATCATTGGGAGGAGTTGAGATCCAACTTTGACCTTCCTAACTCCCATTTCAAAACTTACTCTATGCTTATTGAAGCCTGTAATTCTCTTAACCTTCCCCAAGGATGTTACGTGGACAACACCTGTCACATTAAATTCAAGTGTCCCAATGGCTCCTACCTCCCTAATATCAAAACTAAATAGATTTATAACCTCTTGGCTAGTGATGCCTCCATTGTCCCCCATGTGAACTTCTACTAGAATTTGTCTCTAGATCCCTCTGAATGGTCGAAGATATTTTGTAATATTTGGTCCTCCTTCGCAGAGCCTAAAATAAAATGCTTTCTATGGTGTCTCCTCTTACACATTATTCCTCTTAGGATTCCCAATGGAGATCAATCCCTTTGTAAATTCTGTGGGCTCCCTGAGACTGTTCATCATATCTTCTTTGAATGCCAATTTGTTGCTCATGTCTGGAATGTTTTTGGTCTTTTTGATTTCCTCACCCTATCCCATCTTGAAGTTCTTTCTGTCTCTATCAGTGGTCTTAAGAAGTCTGCTAACCTTTTCTTTAGCCCGCTCTCTGCATTAATTATGTGACATATATGGAAACTTATAAATGATGATGTTTTTGGCAATGTATCCAGGAACCTTACTGAGTCTCTGAGGAGACTCATTTTTTTCAAAATTAATGTGCAGGCTACAATGGTGATCAAAACCAAGAATTATAAATTAGAAGACCTTTTCAAAGATGGAATGGTATGGATTAGGCTGTGGGAAGTATCACATGGCTACACCTGGTCAAGGGACAGTCATGAATGACCCCCCTTTGAAACTGCACTACATGGTTTTTTGAATGAAGTTACAACACTCAAAAGGAAGGAAAAACAATAAGGGAATGAAGTCATCAAGGCAATCCCAATCACAACCATACCACTAGTAGTACTCCCAGTAGGTAAGTTGATTAGTCACCCTTATGCACATTTCATCAGAGATGACAAAGTGCTCAGGTGGACTGAAGGTCAACAAGGATGGATGGCTTGGTTCCCGCGTAGATAGGAAGACATGCTGTGAATATCGAGATAGCCACTTTTCTATTTTTAAGATATCTGTTGAAAATCATATAAATGTTCCTACTTTGATAACTCAGTGAAGTAACATTCTATTTTGTATTGTAATATAACTACTGATAGGTGCTAGTAGATAGTTTTGGTGATAGTTTAGTTTTTGGTAGTTTGTTTGCTAAACTCTCGACATTACTTTCTTTGGTATGCTATTTTTTTGACAATACCTATTGTAACCATTTATTATGGAAACATATATCCTTAATATAAAAAAAAACTAATTGACCAACATTGAGAAGATTGTGTGTGAATCCTTCAACATGTGACACATCATCTATTGTATTTTTTCCATCCAAGAAAATAGTACATCTGGCCTTGATTTTCCTCCGGTGTTGTCTCCGCATCTGAGAATTCCACCATCATATTCTTCATACTTGTATGATTTTTTTTATATCACCAATCATGTGGTGTGGTCAGCCACTGTCTATTAGCTAATCATTTTTCTATCCAATTGTGCAACTAGTACTTTTTCTTCTTCAATATCAAAACTGGTTAGGCCATTTGGTAAAGAGTTCTTTTCAATCAAATCATTGACAACAATACTTGGCATTAAATCTTCAGTTTCAACACCATTCCCAATAATAGTATTTGATATAGATTCCTCAAAGATAGTCCTCTTAACAACATCAATATCAAAAAACATAAGGTTTTCAACATCATTACATGCAAAAAAATGACTATAGGAGGAACATCTTCAGATATGAATTTCTCATCATTAATAATAGTATGAGTATCAAGCACAATACCTTTAGTAGAAATAAAATTAGCATGATCATTAAATATAGAATATTCAATTGAGGAATTGGTCATGGAATCTTCAATAATATTGTTGGTAGGAACATTAACCACATAAGCTTTACCAATACTATCAAAAGGTAAATCAACCATATGATATTTAACAACATCATCACTAAAGACTTTAGACAAAAGATATATATACTTACCCTTGTTTTCCTTGCAAGCAAAAAAAAACAATTTCATCTTCACTCTTAGATTTGTCAAACTCATCATCAGTGATACCTTTATCATCATTAACATAATAACACTTTTCTTCAAATCTTGACTTATTTGACTTGATCTTAGTATCCCTCTCTTGACATCTAGAGGCAAAATTTCCTATTTTATTACATGAAAATAATTTTAGGGGTATTTTCCCATTATATTTACCTGATCCTTTAGGTATCCTTTTGGTAATTAGTGCTTCCAACTCCTGAAGTTCTTTCTCCTTTTTTTCAAGCTCTTTGATCTCTTGTTCATACTTTGATACTCTCTTTGTGGGTATCTCACCCTGATTTGATTTATACATGCCTCTTTCAAATATAGTATCTTTGAAAGCAATTTCAACCTTAGGAAAAGAATCACCAAATTCACTCATTTCAAATGTAGACAACTTACCAACCAAAGTATCTCTTGTGACAGTGTAAACAATCTTGATTTCTTACATTTCACCAACCTTGGTTTTATAAGAAAGATGTAGTGATCTCAATACCTTGGAAAAAAATAATTTTAATCCAATGTTCCACCAACACATCTAATTCAACAAACTATCTTATTAATATTTTGCATGTAGGAGACAATGTTCTCATCTTTTACCATCTTTAGTGCTTCATAATTTCCTTTGAATCTTTGTAACTTTTCTTTCTTTACATGTGCATAACCTTCATGTAGATTCTTGAAATTGGTCTAGATCTGAGGAGCAATCTCTAGCTCCATCACATTTGTGTACTTTGTAACTGATAGGGCACTTAGTAGTGCTTCCTTTTCTCTCACATTACATTAAAATTGTTTCTTCTCATCAGCTAAGGCTGTGGTTAGATCTGTAGGAGGAGTATACATTTTCTTTATAATATTCCATTAATCCTCACCAATACATCTCAGATGTGTAATCATCATTCCTTTCCATATGGCATAGTTGGTTCCTTTAAACCTTGGAAGTCCTTTCTATAGGTTTCCATAATGGATCTCCCTCAAGATTGTTAAGCTTCCTTCAAGGGACCTGTGCTCTAATACCAATTTTTGATACTATGGCAACAGACAAATAAGAGGGGGTGGGGCTGAATTAGTTGTTACCAATTATCCAATACCCAAAACCCTTCAACCTTCAAAACCCCTTTAGTACAATAAATTATCAAGAATACACCCCTAATGTTCAAATCCGATTATGTAATTAAGAAAAAGGCATTAAAGAAATAAATATGAAACATATACACGATGCTTGAAACTAGATTTTTATTGTGGAAAATCTGCTGGGGGAAAAACCATGGTGGGGCTAAATACCCACAATAAGTAAATACCTAGTTAGAAGTAAAATGTATTACAATGTATAAGGAGAATGCACTTGCATTCAAACTCTCTTCCTAAATATTCAGTTCTCAAATGAAAATCCTTGGGCTACAACCCTGAGGAAGGCTCATTGTGTTACATATTTGATCACTATGATGATCGATCAGACTCCAATCTGATAGGGTTTTTGTGAACTTTTGAGAATGACAACTCTAATGTTTGATTAAAGTCCCTTATAAGCACACTTTGAAGATATTTTTTCAACCTCTTTTTGAAATAATTCTAATGTCACTAAATTAGGCTCTCCCTCTACTTAGCCACCTCTAATATCCACATCCATGATCCATAAATTGAATTTTCCCTAATTCTTCGTCTTATACTAAGAACAAGGTCAACAAAATCCAATTCACCATCTCTTCCAATCTACAAGAAATATATCTTAATTTGAATTCATCTATGACTATTTATTCTTTCCCACATACTATAACCACCTCCTCGAGATCATAAATATCCTAGATAGCATGTTTTGTACTTGCACAACACATTTTATCAACTAGATTGACCAAGAACAAATAGAAATAATAACATTGACCAGAAATTCAACCAACCAGGTCCTTCTGATCCATGTGGATCGCTATTTCATCAATAACATACCTCAAAAACATCCTACTACATTAAGAAAAACACTTAGTCATTTAAATCCGTTGCAACCATTGGATTTGTCAACTCTTTTCATCAAGCCTTGAAGAACACTGTCATCAAGCGATTGAGACAATAAGATTATGCCTTGCAGGCCTCTGAAGTATATACCATTTGAATTGAAAATACCTGAGTATGTCCTAGACACACTCCTAATTTTTCTTCTTAAAATTTTTACTCTGTTAAACACACCGAACATTTTTTTGGCTTCTAGTTAACACTGACTGTCACCTTTTCTACCAATTGACTTCTATAGCCTATTTGTCTGTCCAAATCTTCATGTATAATTGTGAAACTTTGGATGAACATGGTAAACACCTTCAAAAACCTTCTTCTACGTACATGAATCCATATCTATCATATCCAATTCACACTGGACCTTTGAACACTTTTCTCCACTAGCTACCCTACAATAGTTAAGTTAGCAACAACCAATCTATTCTTCTGATCACTTCCTTTGATTAATTACTCTGTTATGTTGACATGAATTCCAACACATTCATCTTCCAACATTTCCATTATGCCAACAATTAGGAAGGAAATGAGAAAGACATGGGCGAGAAAAGAACATATAGATGCTACTAGATAGATCACACTAGATTGTGGTGTGAATATGTCATTGGAAAATTAATCAGGTCATGTACCTAAGGGGGAGTATTTATTGAAATTTTTTATCATAACCTTAAATCTGAAGGATCAACAGAAGCAATCAATGGAGTTAGATGAAGATTTAAATTTGAATCTTGATGGAGCTACTTTTGATGGATTATAATAAGATCTTGAGGATCGCAAACATCATTCTGATCACTGGTTATATGTAGATTTTTAAGCCATGGCTTGATGCATTTATTGATATTGCACTAACTAATTTGACACTGTGATATGTAGAGAATGAGCTTGTAGAGAGATTGAGAGATTTGAGAAGAGATGAAGCATTTTTAGGGATCAAACTTGCAACCCTTGCCACCATCGTAAAAAGATATTTACCACTCCATGACTTGATAAATTTGATCGGCAATTATGGATACACCTATGGTAGTTGATATCAAGGATATACCACAACCTAAATTCAAGAAACACCCATATAAATCTATGGAAGATGAACCTGTTGGATATTTTTATCATGTTCCTTACAAAATATCATATATAGAAGACAATAGGGCATACATTCATTGCAATATTGAGGAGCTAGGAGAGTATTCAATACTTGAGATGTATAAATCCCTATATGAAAATGGTCAACTGAAAGATGAATTCAAAGTTCTAGAGACAATGAAGTTAGCTCAGGTCATGAATTTTCACATCTTTGATGAACCATAATGAATTAGACTTGTTCTCATTAGAATACATGATCAATTAATTTGGCTAGACAATCCTTACAAAATAACCAAGGAAGTACTAAAAGTGGTGACTAGTTACAATAATAATGGGGAAGTTCCTACATTAAGAACTATAAAGAAGGACTTAGTCCCAAATCTGACTGATTCAAAATGGGTTAAAAGGGATATGAAAGTCAATAATATTGGTTAGCCTGATGTGAAGTTTTATTCAATGGTTTTAGGATACAAAATCTATCATTCAAGTGGAGAAAATTCCATCTCTAGCACCATAATTCACACTACATACCGAATGATTAAGGAGAAGGCTCATTATGATATCTATGAGATTCTAAGAATGCAACTGATGGAGAATTTGGGAAAGATAAAGAAGTAAAAGAAACAAAAATTGAAGTATGGATCATTGATCATAAATATATTTTTATATTTTATGAATTAATTTCCAGGGATTGGTAACATTACATGGAAAAAAGACATGCTAGTGGCTATATAGATAAGATGATACTACCTTATGAAGAATAAAAAATCAGTGACATAAAAATTATGGGGATATTTCAAAACCTTTTAGAAGGAGATGCAAAACAAATATAGAATCCCGAGGGAGATTGTGGAGAGATATGAAGATATTATTTTGTTTTATGGTTAAAATTAATGATTGTATTGCAGAGGCATCTAAACTAAGGAATTCTTGGATCATGCATATGGGTTATGAAGTAGACCTAATATAGTTAAGGCATATGTGAAAGACATGCTAGATAAATTGATAGCCACCAATGATAAGATATTTGGTACCTATAAAGAGAAGAGATTGGAATTACATCTAGAGCTAAACATACATTGCATGAAGAGAAAAGTGAGGAAAGAAGTTGAGATTATGGGTGAAAGGATGGGTTTCACTAAAGAGAAGATGGTTGAAGCTATAAGAAAGTATGAAGAAGAAGAATAAAATAAGAAATCTGAAGCACAAGAGCCTATCAATATAGATGTTGATGCACCTCCACCTTATATACCTTTCAACACATCCACTAGGATTTTAGCCAAGATATTAGTCGGTTCATTAGAAAATGTGACATCAGTTAAATAAGAGGTTAGGAAAACTACACCAAAGGCTACTAATCCTAAATTGGTTAAACTGAAGGTTCTTCCCGAATCAAAAAGAAAAAGGGTAAAGACAAAAGGAGAAGGACCATATAAGAGAGAGAATGATGATGATGATACATATGATTCCACTGATTCAGATGATTCAAATAAGTTAAGGACTGAAGGAGCCAAGGAAACAAAAGTGGTGATCAATAAGATACCTAAACAAGTTGTTACTGGTAAGCCACAATTTAGTGTGGATGATGTATTGAAAAAATTGATTGTGTATAGAGTTTTAGTTTAGTTAAAAAAATATTATCATAGATATGATAAAGAAGAGAAGAAGAAATTAGAGGAAGGAACAATAGCATATCTGAATAAGTTCAATAGAGCACTTGTTGAGATCAAAGGTAAAATCCCTAATGATCTGTTTGAAAAACTTGAGGAAAGAAGACTAAATGCATTAGAAGAAGAAAAAATAATTAGAGAGGCATTCATAATCAGACTATTTTTGGTTATAGCATTAGATGAGATGAAAATACTTATTGAAGAAGCTAAGAGGGATTTGTTGACCAAAACAAGGATAAATCTGATTATGAGTGGTAAGATTGATGAAGTTGTAGAAGAGACTGAAGAAGTGATAATAAAAATATTGTTGGAGAATAAATCACACAAGCATATGAAAAAGAAGCATGAATCTACAATGCATACATGTGTTTATACTATAGATGTGGAACCAAAATTTTTTATCTTTGGCATACCTATCACACTTTCTACATAAAATGATGATGAGGAAGATATAATTGGAGTACTGAATTATAAGAAGACTGTGAAAAAATATGAATATGAGGGTATGAAGGATGAAGATGCAAGATAATATGAAGATGATAGATCAAAAGTAACACATGAGGAATCAGACAAAGGAAAAGCAGAGGCAAAATAATTCTTGATGAAAATATGAAGGAAGAGGAAGTGAATGTAGAACAAAACCCCATGAAAGAATAGATTGAGGAATTGAAAAATGAGCAAGTTGAGGATGTAAGAGACACTGCAGAGGCAGTGCCTAAACACTTTGGAAAGAAAATCACCAAAATATAGGTTATACAAGGTCCAATTGAATTGGACACTCTCAGTGAAGATCAGTTGATGTTACTTGCCACCATAGCTCATGCCAATGAAAGAGAGTAAATTTTGAAGACCAATGAGAAGGGGAATAATTTTCCATCTAGGGGAAAAAATGTTTTAGCTAAGATCACAAAAAATCATAAATTGGATCCAAATGAGTCTACATCTAGTCAACTTGAAGGATTATTGGATGCAGTTGACAATCACTTTCAAACTTTAGATAAATCTGTAATGATTAAAGTTAAAAATGAATTCATTTCCAGTAGATTCAATCAATTGAATGTTATAATTGTAAATGATAAAAGTTATTTAGGAGTTCCTATTCAAAAATTGAAGGATTCATTATCAAAAGGAGGTAAAGTTTATAAATCTTGTGTTGATTTTCCAAAGCATGTAGTAGATATTTTAAAAATCCTTAACGACAGTGAGGTTAAACTATCAAACATATCACAAGGATATGATCCCTTCAAGGAGTTAGCATTGATTCATTTAGAACAAGTAACAATACTGAATAATAAAATTAGAAATCTTATCATGGAGAGGAATAAAGTAAAGGGAATGATCAAAGAATTGATCAACTTGATTGTTCCAAAAATTTATATTTTGTTGAGAGGTTTAAAGGAAGTAGTTACAACCTATGAATATCCCAATGCACCTGATCTGGTTGAAGCAGAAATGTTGGCATATGTATTTTATGGATAGATTCAAACTGCAGAAAGCATTAAGAAGAGTTGGGACATATATTTTTCAATCTGAGGGGCAATTTATTAGACATATTTAAACTATTGTAAGTATACTTTGCACTTATGTATATAAGTGTATGATTTAGGATTTTGGTAGTTGAATTTTGAGGAAGACCATATCCTTTTACATTGATGTCAAAGGGGCAGAGATAAGGTAAAAAATGAGTTATTTAGCTTAGGGGAAGCACAATTGTTTTAGTTCGGGAGAGACCTCTTGGTGATTGGAATTTTGCTAGGACACGTAGTCACTTTAACTAAGTGTTGCCATCAATGCAAAAGGGGGAGATTGTTGGCAAGATACACAACATTGGATAATTTGCATGTTGTCATTGATGGAAACTACATACATCTCTTATGGTTAACTAATAGTTTTTGGTATTACCGAAGGTCAGAATGGAAAATTGGCTAAGTATGTACAAACAGGAGCAATATACAGAAATCGGTAAAAGGATCAGTGTGGACAGATGTTAACAAGTTTTAAGTGCAAAGTTAGGGGTGTAATCACCTAAAAATGGTCTAGGTAAATCAAAGGCCTAAATACTATCAATTGACACAAACCCTAATCAGGTGATCAAGATCCTAATCAAGGTGATCAAATCAAGTTAATCCCAAGCATAAATGTGTAATGGAATTTAATTAGTTTAATTGCATAGTTGATCAATCATTAATTTAATCAAGGAGCACCCATTAATTAATTATCCTAGCCTATTAAATCAAAACAAAGGTAAAAATTAACATGGCTATGGATATTAATTACATGGATAAAATTAAATGTCCTAATATTCCATGTCATTCAACCTAGTCAAAAAAGGACAAACTACTTGGAACACATCAACCAATGAGATTAAAGCACAAAGATCACTCAAGGAGATTTTTAATCTCAACCATCCAATTCAAAATGGAGAATCTTGGCCCTTCAATTTTAATTAATCCATTTCCCTCCATTGGAAATCTATATAATCCACCCAACTCAAGTCATTTCATATCTAGCTCATTCATAATTCACCTGGTCATGCTAGTTTAACATTTGAGCTAATTTTCATTGTCATCATGTTAGTAATAACTGAGAGGGGGGGGGGTGAATCAGTGGCCTCAAAATTTATCCTTCAACTATTTACCACCATTCAAATAAACCGCAGATTATTAAGTCCCTACAAGATGCATGCCATGAAATACTTATAATGATTAACTGTCTTTCGGTTTTCCTTGTTTGTCCTTATTCTCCTTAATTACCGATAAGAAGTAAAACTATTTACCGAAACTTAGTAAATAAGAAGAGTATACCGATCAACTCAAAAATGCATAAGTGCAATGCAAAATAGTAAAGTAATAAACCATACACACATAACACATGGATTTTAATGTGGAAACCCTATTAAGGGGAAAAACCACTGGGACCGGTACCCCAAATTTTCACTCTTCTGAAGTGAGCCCTGTTAGGAGCCAACCCTGTTAAAGGTTACAAACACACTATTAGGTGTGAACTTGTTAGAAGATTTTATACATAGAGTTTGTCACTTAGTATCGGGCATCTATTGATACCATCCTTGAATTATCCTCCTTCTTAGACTGTCAATAGGTATCGGGCAAGTCCAATGCTACTTTCATGAATCAACCTTTTTGGCACTCCTTGGGATGTACCTCAATATATAGAAGACTGTTAAGTCCTGCTTGATTAAGAGACTCGATGCTTCAATGGTTAAACTAAAACACTATGACCTATTTCTAATGCAACTTTGAATTGTAGATTTTCAGATCTATTTAAGTACATTACCTCTCTGATCAATGTATCAATTCAATTCTTTGTGCTCTGCACTTTTTGCTCTGTGATGCTGTGCTTCACTGTTCGTTGGTGTCTGTAGAATTCTTTATCTCTCCTTTAGCTTGATTGATCATGGCTGTATGAAGATATTCTTCATCAATCTCTTTTCAACATCCTCTTTTTATTCACTCTCCTTCCATGCATATGGAAATGAATTAATCTTGTCTCTTATATAGACATGATATTCATCGTTTCTTGATTCTTGATTCTTGATTCTTGATTCTTGGCATGAAAAAAAATCCAACCAATTTGATTTAAGGCATAAATCCTGATTTATCTCGTAGTTATCTTCATGCCAACTATATAAATCAGCTTTAAATCAATTACTTAACTTAGGTCAAATAAAACAAAGAAAACAACTAGTTAAGTCTATCTTTAGCTCTTTCCAGCTAGATATTTTATCATTTTCTGAACTCTATGTTCTGTTAGTCAACTCTGTAGTTAGTTATCGGTGACAACTACTAGTTGTGTTGGTGTGACTCCAATTAGCTTTAGGATCTCTGTCCATCAGACATCATTGGATTTTACTCGTCGGGTAACTCTATTTTCAGCTCATCTGGCATCCTGTGGTTATGCTTTGTCAGGAAACACTATCTTCTGCTCATCAGGTATCACTGTGACTTTTCTTCTTTGCCTTTACTGATGGTGTACACTCCGCCGGTGTTGTCTGTCACTTGGCGAATACTTGACATTAACGCATTGCTGAAAGAATAAACTTTGTTCCATTGATTCTTTGAAGTCTTTGGCATTATGTACATGACCGTATAGATGATATCAAGTTGACATCAATGACAATACAAACCATTAACTGATTTAATGTCTTGCATTATCTTCAACTTAACATTTATCAAACATTCAATTAGTTACATGTCATCAATCTCTCCCTTTGGCATTAATGGCAACATAATATATTATCACACTATACTATTTCTAATATAATATGAAATACAAGAGTTGAGATTCATCAAACTACCAATCATTTTGTTCTATCAACTAATAAATGTCTGATCACCGGTAAGCTCTGTTTTAGCTTAGATTTGATTCTTGCAGCTTTTTAGTCTTCTGATGTGTTGAGTCCTTTGCTTGTGTCAATTTCTCTCCTTTGCCTGTTCTCTCTTTTATGATGTCTTTTTCTCTTTTCAACAACTCTCCCTTTTTATAAACTTTCATACAATTTTGCTCTCCCTAAGGATATAATCTCTCCCTGTTGGAGTAATATGATAATGGATTATCTTTCTCATAAGAATGTGATAATATGGATAATCTCTCTCCCTTTGACAACAATGTCAAACAAATATTTTACAAATATCTGAAATTCATGTCAAACAATGTTTTCTCTTCATCCATAATATATTCCTTGAATTTCCCTTATCCATCAACAATACATTAATATGCTTTGGTGCTCAGTTCTGATATATACCCCTCTCTATATACAGGTATCTTTGAAGTTCATCTCTTTGCTCGCATCAACATGAATGATATTATAATAATATGTAGGCTGATGTAGCCTTCGGTATTTTACTGACTGGTAGACAAGGGTTTGACCCCTAGTCTCTTTCTCAAGTACTCAAATGTATCCTTGGGTAGTGGCTTGGTGAAGATATCAGCTAATTGTTCTTTTGATTGCACATACTCAAGTATC
>MU225789.1:5818242-5866785 GCA_018584345.1 Thuja plicata
TTGCATGGCTTATGTGTCCCTCATGTGGCACCTATGTGGATGCCACATGAGCTCCACCTCATCCAAGCCCTCTCTCTCCTCCAAAAACTCTATAAATAGAGGCCTTTGTCAAGAGCAAATCATCTTCCTTTTATGCATTGTTATCATGCTAGTATAGCTCTATAATTTCTTTGTGCATTTCATGTTTTATGCTCATTAGTTCATAGTTGACTTTAGAAATCACATGTCAGGATAATGACAAATGAATCTAGTTCTATTACCTCATGCATATCATCTTAGTTTAGTTTTTGAATCTTCATCATAGTGTAGTCTTGCATTTACATTCATGGTGAAGGCTTGAGGCAAGTTTTCAATACTTGTTTCTTGAGTTGTTCACTCATTTCAATCATTTAGTGTGCATTCAATCAATCAAGTAGTTATATTTTAGTATTGTGTTGGGAGAGCACACCCACACACCCCTCTAAGAGCAAATCAACAAGGTCTTGGGTGCCCTTGTTCAGCTTATCGGAGGTCATGATGGAGTTTCTTATTTTTGTAGTATGCTTTAGACATGTTAGTGTAGCTTATTGATTATATATCTCTAACATTTGCATGTCTGAGCATTCTCCCAATAGGTTAGATTCTAGCATGTACATTTTGGCACGCTCGGTGGGACCCATGTCCCTTCTTTTTTAACTTTTTTTGCAGATTTTTAGTAGTTCAAAAAAATTTCATGTAGACCTGTCTCCACTCTAGAATCACCATTTCCATAGATTACCATCTCCATTTCTCAGCTATCTGCGCAACTCGGCCGTCTGTGCCTACAATCCACCGTCTTCGCCTGGTTAGAAAAAGACATAAAAATTCATTTTAAACTGATTTTTATCAACTTTTTAGCATTTTCAACTCTCAGATTTCTGACAGTAACAAAGTTTTTAGGAGTTAAATGTTGTCTAGTTTGATAAAAATATTATTTTAAAGTCTGGATAAGTTTGTTATTTTTTAACAAAATCTGACTATGTATACTTGGCCGTCTGTGCAGGTATTTCACTATTTTTGTAGATCACTGTCTGCGACACTTTGCCATCTGCGCGCTTTCCTAAGTTTTGTGATTTTTTGCAGCATTTAATATCTGAGATTCCAAACTACTAAGGAATTTCATGCAGGTTCCCTGATGATTTTAACAGATTATTAAAATGAACTTGTATGATTAATCATTTGTCTTTAAATGTATGTTGTTTAAAAATGAAAACTCACTCAATCTTGAATGCTAAAGGAATGAACCTCATCAATCTTGAATGACATAAGGTAAATGAACACACCTTTCCAAGATTTTTCTTTGCTATGTGGGAAATAAATTGAACATGAATTATTAACCATACTATTGTGTCTTTTTCTCAGATAAAAAAACACATAGTTGCTTTAATAGGTTCAATTTGGAATGAATATTTCTTGGTGTGTTTGAAAAAGTGTTTCTCAAAACTTATTTCAAGCTATATATCATTAGATTAAAACCCTTTAACATAAGTGACACTATGATTAAGTTATAGTCGTATCCTCTCCCCTCACCTTCATGGACCTTAGGTGAAGAGAAAGCTTAGCTTAATCAAGCTTCTAGAGAGGCATGTCTAAAGGGTGTGCTTCCCCTTTAGAGGATGACTTCAAACCGGTAATCCCTTTGGCTGGTATAGAACTAAAGTGCAACCCAAAGGTCCTCTCTATCCCTTCAAGCTCAAGCGGGTCGTGTTCAATGGTAGTCCATACTGAGTGAATATCCTCAGCATATTGGCATGGTTGAATTAGAGACTTAAGTGTCTCACACCATACAAACCGATTGCGGGGACGCCACGAAACCTTTCTAGCAACTATAAATTAGTAGCCTACTTGATTCACCTCTGAATGGTGACTTATTATAGTGCAAGGGGAGGGAAGATTCTCCCCCCAAGATTCCCATCATATGTGTCCCAAGGTATTGTGTTGCGAAAGAGATCTTTGTAGCACAACAACAATACCTGGCAAAAGGAAAAAAACATGGGCTCCCTTCTGAGGGTGACATGCTATGTGAGATGAAAAAATACCAAGCAATGGGCCTATAATATTTCATGCAAAGCCAAATTCGTAAGGTAGCTACTGTTTGAATTGTCTTCGTTGTGCCAGACCTAGTAAAAACATAAGTGGCTTGAACATTCACAAATGAGATATTACAAGCTGAATCAAGATTTCCTAATGTCACATTTTCTAGTATCCCTCAAGGTTTCTTTTTCCCTTATTGGATTGTTTTGAGATTTGTTTCTATTAATTTTTCATTTGCCTATGCTGAAATCAGTTCTTTCCATTGAGTAAATTTGTCCAAAATCAGACTGAAGGTCAAAAATCTGCCCAAAATTTTAACACACTGCCTTAGCCACAGTCGACCGTCTCTGCTCTGGATCTGCCATCTATGTAGATTACCATCTGCAAAGATCGCCATCTACGTCTGAGACTACCATCTCCGCTTTAAAATAGTGAGCTTCCAAATTTGCCGAGATACTCAAAATTTGACCTTCTACAGGACCCTTGAATCATTTGTCCTAGATCATTCATTCATTCAACCAAAATTAGATTTTTCATGACATGACTATTTTCAAGGAACATAAGAAGGTTAAGCTTCCAACACCTCTAGTCTATAGAGAGAAGAAAGAAACCACCCGTAAATCCAAGGAATATCAACATATTACAACATCTATCAAGCAAGAGATTGAACACCATGAGAAAATTGACAAAATCCTCTATAATAACAAAGTTTGCAATTTCATGGCCAAGTTTTCCATCAACAGTGCTTTTTTTACCATTGAACAATACGATTAGATAACACCTTGCTTCTGGATCATTCTTCCATTCTTCCATCATAATTCTTCCTTCTCTTGGAGCATTAGATTAAAACATCAAATCAAATCAAATCCTTAGGTTGAAAGACCTTAATCAAAGTATTACAAACCTTCATCCTCAAACAAACACAACATTGCTTGTAGACCATCAGTTTGTCTCAAGTAATTTAAATCCCTTAGTGATGTCCCATTTTTCTTGAGATCACAAGTCCATCTTCAAGTATAACAAGTATTACTTTAAATCCTTTTTTGTTTGTATCATCATAAGGTTTTGACATGCTTAGGTTTTGTTCCAAAAACCTTTAAATAAATTATCAATCAAATCAATCAATCCAATCAATTAATTAATCCTCAATCAATCAATCAATCAATCAATCAATCAATTGATCTTTAATCAAACATCAAATCCAATCAAATCCAATCTCAAGATCTTTTCTCCATTTCATTTCTTACATCTCCTTGTCTTCCATTCTTCTAAATCCACTATTGTATGGTTTTCACTCAATCTCAAGCTAGAAACATGAGGCGAACAACATTCAACACTGTTTCCCGTGAGGAAAATCCATTCGCCACTCAATATTTTCAAGGAACTGGGGTACAAGCTGAGGAAGTGCCCGAAGAAATTGAATTAGTGGACCAAGAAGAAAGACCCACCCAAGTGAATGACTTCCTTAGATACCCATACAACTTAGAAATGGTTGATAAGGCCATTATGCATAACAATGATGAAATATTCTTGAATCTTATTCATAATGGTGTCACAGTTCCTGTTGACTTTGATGAAACACTTCTTACCCAAAATGTCACCAAAGCCGCTACTGCAGCCATGGCTTCTACCTCAAATGCTACATCATCATGTGACACTAGTAAAGGACCTATTATCAAACCTCCCACATCAGTACCTATATCAGCACCTCTGTCAACAACTACTTCAATACCTCAATCGACACCTGAACAAATTCAATAGATCATAAGCACTTTGCCAAACAATAGTACACATAATAACACTCAAACGACAATGACTCAAGGAGAAAGTGCTAATTTCAATAACATAGGGCATATTTCCATGCCCTTGTCTTCATCTTTGTTTCAAACAATGGGGGCAAAAACATCTGCAACCAATACGTCATGAGCCTATCAATATATACCTCCTCCTAACATTGGTATGACCTCCACGGGATTTTCAGCTGCATAATTTGGAGGAGGTGGAGGTTATGTACCCCTATTTTTCACACAGAATACTCTAGACTTCACCCAACAATTTAATGAGCTCAAGAACATTTTACAAGGCTTGCAGAATGGGGGAAAGAAAGAGTTTTCTTTTGAGGAGATTTGTCCCTATCCGTTTGACAAGTCTATCACGATGCAACCATTCCCACCAAACTTTGAGATGCCCAAATTTGAGAAATACAAAGGTAAACATGTCCTCTACAACATCTCAAAGAATTTTCTATTGCATGTCAAGAGGTCACCTATAACAAGAATTACTTAAAAGAAATTTTCACTAGGAGTCTTAGAGGCGCAACCTTGGAATGGTTCATGGTCCTTCCTTATGGGTCAATCTATAGCTTCTCTGATCTTGCAGATAAGTTTGTTGGAAAATACTCGTATAACATTGAGCATCAAGCAACACTCAGCGATTTGTGCAATACTAAACAAAAGAATGGAGAAACCTTTGCCAGTTTCTTACAATGATGCAGACATATTGCAAATCGCATGCCATGGAATATACCTAATAGTCACTTGATTGACATCTTCACAAATAATTTGATCTCTGAGATGTCTTTCCAAATGAAAATGGCTTCACCAGACACCTTTGAATCCCTTGTCAAGAAGGGAAAAGACATTGAAGATGGCCTTTTGCAAAGAGGTAGCATCAAACATTATACTCCTTCCAATAATGATAAACCAAAATTTTGGAGTAAAAACAAAGGAGTAGTTAATGATGGAGTGACTGATGCCAAACATGTCCAAAATGTCCAAGCATCCAAAAATAAAAATCAAAACAATCATAATAACAATCAGAATCAAAATCAGTATCGCAACAACAACCAAAATCAAAATCAGAATCCGAACAATCAGAATAATTAGAATCTAAACAATAATCAGAATTAGAACAATAATCAACAACCGCGCAATCAATCATTCTTGTTTCCTCACAACAACTACAAAAATAACAACAAAAACAATAATAATAATGACAATCGACAATGGCGACAATTCACAGCTTTGGCAGAACCCCTAGATGTTTTCTTCAAACAACTTGCTGATCAAGGAATGATAGTCTACCCAAATACTCGACCTTTTGATGAGAATCAACCTAAACTTGTTTGGTATAGAGATAATGAGTATTGTGATTATCATCGCGTCAAGGGGCATGATACCAAGAAATGCATGAAGCTTAGACACTCTGTGCAAGATCTCATTGAGGATGGGAAAATTGAAGTTTAAGGTCAGAATGCATGCTCATCTAATGCAAAACTCAAAGTCTACAATCAGCCCTTCCCACCTCATAATCAAAAAAATGCATCAAACACAATCCCATATGACTATTCTACTAGTACTATTATAGGCCATGATCAAACATGTGGGAGTTTAAGTGAAAATGATATCTTTGGGTTTGACTCTCTCTATGGCTGCATTGAAGAATCTAACATGCATGTTAATACCATAATCCTCAAAGCTGATAATTGTAATGCTACTACACATAGACCCAGAGTCACTGTCCAAGCTACTGATAAACCTTCTACATCTACAAATCCACCAACTGCACCATCTACTGCTACGCGACATGCTTCACACTTTGACTTATTGGCCCAGTTATGAAAAATGCCTGCACAGATATCCATTATAGAACTATTGACAACTTCGCCAATTCACAGAGAAATCCTTCATAAAGCTCTAAATGAATCCCATGTCCTTGAGAATATCTATGCTGCATAATTCAAAGCTATGATAGGGAACCTAGCCACACAAGAACATCCAGTCTTCACTGATAATGACTTTGGTGGTCCTGATCCTCATCATAATAATTCCCTCCATATAGAAGGAAAAATCCGCTCCACAAGAGTAAAATGAGTCCTCATAGATGGTGGATCTGGCTTAAATTTGTGCACATTGAAAATGATTCATAATATCGGTCTTTCTGAGGACCTCATTGATGCAGACAAAAAAATCAAAATAAAAGCCTATGATGATTGAGAATGAGAAAGCAAGGGTTTGATCACACTACCCTTATAAGTAGGCTCAACCCTGATTGAAACTATTTTTCATGTACTGGATCTAGATCTACCTTATAACATCTTGCTAGGATGTCCATGGATACATGCTATCAAAGGTGTACCCTCTACTTATCATCAATGTCTAAAGTTCCCACATCATGGTAGAGAAATCATAATTCTTGGCGATCCCGAGCCCTTTCAATACTACAAGAGATTGGAAGGCAAACAAGCTAATTGCTGTCTGTTGAATGAGTTTGGCTGACATTTCAATCAAGAAACCCCTATTTTAAACACTCCATTAGTTCCAGAAAAGACATTAGAAACACAAGCTAAAAAATCCAAAAGAAAGGAAAAGGTTACTGAAGACAAGGCTATTGAAGACAAACCCTCCTCATCTGAAGGAAAGGCCACATTTATAGATCAAGGCATGGGAGAGTATAAATTTGAAAGTGCTCTATGTATCGGGCAACTCCCTTTGTCTCCAAAGTCTTATGGAAGACCATCACCATTACCCCTCTCCAAAGATAAAGTGCTTATGCACTGCAAATCAACTATTTTTGAACATTGTGGGTCCCTATCACATGAACACATGGAATATAGTGTCCTTGACTGGCTCTATAATGATGAAGAAGAATGACCTATAATTTTATCCAAAGGAAAGTATCCTAAGGTTACTCCCATTGTTGAAAGCATGGGATATCATGGTAATGGCCTTGGATCTAATGAAACAGGTAAGAAGAAGATCATAACAGCTAATGGCTATCCTAAAGGACATAGATTATGTTCTGTAGAGACCAAGACTAACTTCACTAAGGATTATTGTCTAGCTGCCTCAGATTTAGACACTGAGGAAGAGTTCTTCAAAATTACTTTTCAATATATTGAAGATGACCTAAACAAAAAATACCATGTCTTCACTATCACCCAATCTGACCTTTCGTCCCCTCATCTACCCCTCACAAACCTTGAATTAATTGACTGGGATCAGTAAGACCCACCACAAGCTTTGGACATTTGTGATTCAGATGAGGCAGTTTTTGCCCTCTTTGGAATTAAGAATCTCTGAGAGTACGAACATCAGATACACTAGAGTGAACAAGCCTACTTCGGTAGCCAAGTCAACTCTCTCAGTTGCAAAAAAGAAAAAGAAAATAAAAATTAAAAAAATGAAAATACATCCTCTGGTGAAAACCTCTCGCAGTCACCTCTGGATGAAGAAAAAGAAAAAATAAAGGATGCTTCCTCTAGTGAAAACCTTTTTGTGGTGCTAGAGGAGGGAGAGTCTGACTTGCCATTTATATCTTGAGAACCAGAAGTGTCCTCTATTATCACTGAAGATACTATTCCAATCAACCTAGGCACATAAGAAGATCCACACATCACCTACATTGTAGTTTCTCTCAGTGATCAGGAAAGGAAAGACATGACAGCCTTCTTGCATAAACACAAAATCAACTTTGCCTATACTTACAAAGACATGCCCGGGCTTGATAGAGATCTTTTCATGCATCATCTTGTTGTAGATCCAAATGTAAAACTTGTTAAGAAGAAAATTCGCAAGATGCATCCCCAAGTCGCACTAGTAGTCAAAGTGGAACTTCAAAAGATGTTGGACACTGAAATAATCAGACCTATTGATTATCCTGAATGGGTTTCTAACATTGTACTAGTAGGTAAGCCTACTGGGGGCATTTGTATCTACACTAATTTTAGAGATCTAAACCTTACATGTCCCAAGGATGATTTTCCACTCCCAAATATTGACATTATAGTGGATTTGACATCAGGACATGAAATGTTGTCACTTATGGATGACTTCTCAGGTTACAATTAGATCAGGATAGCACCAGAAGACCAACACAAAATTGCATTCACAATGCCTTTGGGCACCTTCTATTATCCGGTAATGCCTTTTGGCCTTAAAAATGCTAGTGCTACTTACCAATGAGCAATGACTACCATCTTTCATGACCTTTTGCATGTCATCATGAAAGATTAGGTGGATGATCTTTTGGGAAAATCCAAAACAAAGGAATCACATATTCCTATCCTTACTACCATCTTTGAGTGATTGGAGAAGTATAAGCTTAGGCTAAATCCTAAGAAGTGTGTTTTTGGAGTACAGTCTGGTAAGCTACTGGGATACATTGTGTCACAGCGTGGAATAGAAGTTGATTCAAAGAAAGTGAAAGCAATCCTAAAGATGCCACCACCAAAAACATTGAAACAATTACGTAGTTTACAAGGCAAACTACAATAAATCAAAATAATCATGTCACAACTAGCAGATAAGGTGCATCCGTTCTCCCATCTCCTGCGCAAGAATATCAAGTTCCAGTGGGATTGCTTGTGTCAAAATGCATTTGAGAAACTGAAAGGCTATCTGGCTAATCCACCTATGTTGGTACCACCTATTGCTGGTCATCATCTAATTTTGTACATATCTTCTACAAAGGTCATGTTGGGAGCCCTCCTGGCACAATTAGATGATATCGGCAAAGAGCGAGCAATTTACTATCTCAGTAGGACTCTTATTGGCTATGAGTTGAATTATTACCTAATTGAGAAGGCATGTTTGGCCATTGTTTTCTATACATAGAAACTATGACATTATATTCTTAATCATAAGATTCATCTTGTTGCCAAAATTGATCCACTCAAATATCTCTTGGCACGCGCTGCTCTTTATGGTCGTACAACAAAATGGGTAATGATTCTTAGTGAGTTTGACATCGTTTATGTGGATCAAAAAGCTAAAAAAGGACAAGTAATTATAGATTAGTTAGCTAAAGCACCTCTTGATGGTAAACATCCTCTAATCACAGATTTTCCAGATGAATCAGTCCTTAATCTTGCCCCGAGTCCACCATGGAAGCTTTATTTTGATGGATCCTTCACTCAGAAAGGATCGGGGGCAGGAATCTTGTTTGCTACACAAAAAGGGGATCTCATCCCTAAATCTTTCAAATTATAGTTTCCTTGTACCAACAACATTGCTGAATATGAAGCCCTTGTACTCAGACTTCAACAGGCCATACAATGGAAGATTCTCACTTTATTGGTGCTTGGTGATTCATAGTCAGTTATCAAACATGTTATGGATGAATATCAAAAAAACAATGACAAGTTGCTTCCCTATCATCGTATAGTTGAAGATCTCAAGATGCATTTCACTAAGATGATCTTCCAATAGATCCCTCGCATGAACAACAAAGCAGCAGATGCCATGGCAACAATTGGTTCCTTGATCACTATGCCAAAACATAGCGCATAGTGTGAGTTTGTTGTTGAGAATCTTACGGTCCCTACCTATGACAAACCGAATTCCAAAATGGTGTGTGAAATTGCTGATCCCAATTCCCCATGGTACCAAGAAGTGTATTCCTACCTACACGATGGACATACCCCACTTACTTTAACCCCCAACCAATGTAAAACCTTCATTCACCACACTTCCCGATACACAATCCTTGCTGATACCCTCTTTCAAAATCATTTTGATGGAACTCTTTTAAGTTGTCTAAATTTTGATGAAGCACAAAAATCCTTGGAGGAGGTACATCAAGGAATATGTGGGGCCCACTCTAGTGGACTTACTTTGGCCAAACAGTTGTTATAGACTAGATATTAATGGCCTACTATGGAGCAAGATGCCTACAACTATGTGAAGAAGTGTGTACCTTGCCAGCAGCATGGCGATTTGATACACGCTCCCTCCTAATCCCTCTAGCCCACCATCAACCCTTGACCTTTTTCACACTGGGGTCTCAACCTCGTTGGCCAGATTTTCCCTAATTCTTCTGATGGCCACAAATACATCCTGGCTACTATGGAGTACTTTACCAAGTGGGTTGAAGCTGTTCCCCTCACCTACACTACTGGAAAATAGATTTCAAAGTTTATTTTGAACTATCTTATCTATCACTATGGCAATTCTCAGGACATTGTTACTGATAATGGAGGACCTTTCAAGAACAAGGATGTCACAGAGCTATGTAGGAAATTCAGCATTACCTACCATACCTCTTTGAAGTACTTTCCACAAAGAAATAGTCAAGCTGAGGCTACGAATAAAACCATCCTCAGAATCCTCAAGAAAATAGTTGATGAAGCTGACCTTGATTGGCACCTTCACCTCAACCCTACCTTTTGGGCTTATCACACCTCCATTTGAACCCCCATGGGAGCCACTCTCTTTTCCCTTGTTTGTGGTACTGAGGCTATTTTACCCATTTAAATTGACCTCCCTTCCCTCAAAATCTCTCTCAAGAATCTGTTGTCTGAAGAAGAATATAGAGTTTCCCACTTGCAAGAGCTATAACTCCTTGATGAGAGATGCCTCAATTCCCTAGACCATCTTTGCGTGTATCAAAATATCCTTCACCTTCAGTTTAACAAAAGGATCAAGCCTCGTCAGTTTGAGGTTGGTGATCTTGTCCTGCAGCATAATATGAAGAACCTCCAAAACTGTGAGAAGAAAGGAAAGTTTGAGCCTAACTGGTTGGGGCCCTTCATCATCACAGCAAAGCATGGTTCAATCACCTATTAGATTGCATCACCAGAGGGAGATCCACTCCTTGGTCATGTAAATATTCTACATCTCAAGTACTTCTATGCTTAATCAGTTAGTAGTCCGTTGTACAGTAGAAATTTTCAAAAATCCAAAAAATCATAAATTTTCAAAAATCCAAAAAATTAGAAATTTTCAAATATTCCAAAAAAAAAATCAGAAAATCCAAAAACATTCAAAAAGAAAGCAAAAAGAAAAAAAAAATAAAAATAAAAAAAGCATAAAAAATACAAAAGCTTGAAAAGAATATCAAAAAATAAAAAGAGAAAGAGAAATAAATTCGTCCATCTGTGAAAACCACTTCGGTGGTGCAATGGATAAGTACCATGGTGAAAACCTATTTTAGGCACCATGTGTAGTCAGATCCACCATCAATTTCCACCATTTGTCTATATAGCTTGCATCGCCTTTCATAATAAGTGTCACTACCCATATCTGTGTAGGTAGTTCTTTGACCATCCTTCCGCTTTCGAAATAAAAATTCCCACACGACTGACCTTACCAAATCAAATACTAAGCTTTGTTCTAGACACAGTGATCACAAATGTTTTACACCAAATTAGCAAACAGATTGACTTCCTTATGATCATTCTATCCACAAGTAATTGCCAGCAAATTCCCGTTCTTTATCAATCAATCTTTGGCCCATCATGATGCATCCTTCTGGTGTCGGCTGCTCTATCAATGCTCACATCAAAAATTGTTAATGGCAAGAACTCTTGGACTAAATGACCACTTGGTTAGGATGCCTTTTTGTTGATTTTATCTTGTGTTTTACTGTCCTTATCATGATAGCCTCGATCTTTTATATCTTGCTTCATTATGGTGAGTATCTAGTGAAATACGTGTCATTTGTGGTATGATTTGCTTGTCATAGTTTGTTAGTGCATTTATGTTTTGATATTTGGTTATGACTATGTATGCCTCACTGGGGGCAGGATTCATGCATCTCAAATCCCTCAAAAGATCTGGATGTACTGTGTCTCCTCATGAGTAACATTTCATCAGATTCATCATACCTAATATCTTTCATTTTTGTTCCTCACAACCTATTTGTCTGAGAATGTAGTCCATGCAAAGGGACCATGTCACTTGTTTTTTCTAGCACATGGTGCATAACTCCTTTTACAATATCAAACTAGGGTGTGCTCTCCAACATTAACATAGTATCAATCCCACTGTTATCATGTAGTTAGGATTGCATTATAGTTAGGTCATATTGCATTATGATTTTGCTCTTGGCAAAGGTTTCTATTTATCCCCCCTATCTACTCACCTAAGTGATTTTATCAGACCTATTTGATACACAAAAAAACAATGTCCTCGTATATCTCATATTGCATTCATTCATTATAGACGCATTATTCATTTAGTTCATCAATCATTATTCATTTAGTTCATCAATCATTATTCATTATCAGTTGCCTTGTTCATTTTAGTTCATTAATCATTATTCATCCCCAGTTGCATTAATCATTTGCATTGTTCATTTTCATTGTTCATTTAGTTCATTAATCATTATTTATTAAATTTGTTCATTTAGCTCATTAATCATTACTCATTTTTAGTTGCATTGTTATTACATTTATTAATCTTTATTCATTTCATTCATTTAGTTGTATTGTTACTTCATTTTAATCATCATTTAGTACCATTGCATTTCATTCATTTAGTTGCATTGATAAAATTCATAACATTTTTTTAGGGTTCATTCATTCTAGATTCATTTCACAAATCATATATACATTTACATTTATGTATCATCACATTACATCCATACATGACAAAATATAAGCATTAACACATCACATCTCACATCTACATATATATCCACATCTCATCCCTGCATCACAAATACGTCAGCATCATCATACATATATTTATCTCATCCTACATGTAAGTCATAAAACTCATATAACATCATAGTGCATCCATACATCCTACATCAACATCACATCATATCCATAGGATCATAAAAGTCCATAAATCAAAGTCCAATAGTCCCAAAATAGTCCATGTATATACATCAAAAGTGTCAATATCATACATCATGTGTCAAAAATGTGTATCCAAAAAAGGTCTGAGAAGCATTATGGTGGAGGCTGCGATGGTCCTGCACCACTGTTGGGATGTGGTGGTAACCCCACTAATCCCTGTGAGCCTCATCTAGTACTCTCTGTCTGAGCTCTCTCTATGTAATTCAACTATTGTGACCCCTCTGGTACTACACCATAATATATTCCTATGTAATATTTGGCCTGTCGACCCCTCTGTCTTGCCTCTCTCTGTGTCACCATGACATCTGCCATCATCTGTCCTACTCCTACAGCCCTGCCTACTAGCTGCGCTATATCATGGTCTACCCTGTAGTCCTCTGCAGATCTCTATGCTAAATATCGCTCTGCCATAAGAGCTATTATCTGCACTGACATCATTGCCAGCTCCTCATCATGATCCCCATGCTCCTCTATGATAGTGAACTCTCCACTGTCCACCCGAGCCTATAAAATTTCTAGTGCTCTTTGAGCACTATCTCCCCAATCAGTCTCTATTGTCAGTTCCTCCTAAACCCAGGCTACCTCTATCTGTAAGCTGCTGGCTGTGGCATATTTTGTAGCCAGCAATCCATGTAGTCACTATATCTCAGCCTATATGCTCACCTCAATCACCTGAGATGTCGCCAATAATCCCTATATTCTACCTAGCTCAATCAGTAGGCTATCTCTCTCTACTATGACTATATCATGTGTATCCTGGGCTACATAGCCCACTAGTGGTACCTGTCCCTATCCAGATGGCCCCTGTGGTGGCCCTGTCCCTATCCCGGTGGCTCCTGTCCCTGTAGTGGCCCCTATGGATCTTGTACCTATACATCAAGCACTATGGGTGGCTGCCCTCCTATAGTTATCTATACCTATCCCCTCCACCTCGGTGCTGCAACCCTAGCCTAAACTCTCCTCCCTCTAGTCCCTCCATCTCCTCCCTCCTCATCATCATCCCCATCCTGTCCTCCTCCATCCCCTTTGACCCCCGGCTACTCATCCTCCTATATGACTCATAGCACTGTTAGTATAACAAGTCTATGTGTGGCCCACCACTATGTGTATGTGTGTACTACACCTGCATCCTATAATGACTCTCGAGCCCTAATCCATGGGACCTTGATCATCCTCATGAAAGATGCTTTTGCTATGCGCAAATCTGCACCTATACCCAGATGATCCCCACCTCTCAGGTCACCAATGGATGTGGAAACCTGTCTGGAACTACCTTCTAGATCTACCCCATCTGTCTCCATACCCTGGTTGACATATATCTGGAGATCATATAAGCTGTCCTACCAAACAACCAGCAGTCAGTATGCACAAACCTCATATAGTACATATCATAGAACCCGTCCTCAGCATATCCATCCTGCTATGGGATCTCATGACCCCAGGCCTCACACCCTACATAGGGTGCCCATAGTATGTCCCCTATTTCGTCTAGTCTCCGCCGCTAGTATCCGACTGAATTTGTGGCTGCATAACTAATCGATGGCCTATATCTACATACAAAAGGCTCGTAAGCTGCCCTGGTTTCCTAGTGTCTAATCAGTCATGTGACCGCAATGTGCTCCCGTGCCCATACCAACAGGAGCATACATTCAGGACCTAATGCCCTACCCTTGCAGTAGGTGCACATATGTAGATCATAATACAATTGGCCAAGAATGGCATATCCCCAGCAGTACTGGTCTCCATAGTCCACCATACTGCTTAGTACTCGTGCCCAACTTATCAGGAACCCCTTGCCTGCATGATCAGGCATGATTAATCCCCCTATCAGTCCAGCTAGGTATAAGGCCAACCACCGTGGTCGTGGCTCCATAGTCATAGCCCTTGTCCAAGACATCCACTGTCGTGTAATAGATAGATCTGTAAATCTTCAACCTAGTGCCATCTCCATATACGGCTCTAATCCCTCCACACAATACTCAGGTATAATCTCCCAAATCAGCACTCAATAAATTCTCCATACATCATGGAGAGTGATAATAGCTTCCCCTATAGGGAAGTGAAAGCTAGAAGTGGTGCTATGCCACCTCTCTATCAAAGCAGACATGAGCACATTATGCGCTCATAGATGTGGCCAATGGTGTACGTGCTCTAAACCACATAGTGTCACCAGTTCCCACTCAGCCACCATCAACTATTGCTCCAGCTCCATGGTCGCTGGATAGCACTCCCTCGCCTAGAAAGTGATGGTCTCCTCCTGCAGTCAGGTTGCAAATGTCAGCAATCAGATAGCATTTTGGGGCATCAAAAAATATCCCAGGCCCGTTCGGGGCATCAAAAAATGCTCTCGAGCCCTTGTCTTCCCTTTTCTTCCTCTCTTTTCTTCCATTTTTGGGTCAATCTGCGTAGACGGTGGTTGACCCTCACAGATGACAGACTTTTGCATTCGCCAGTCTGTGGAGCTGGCGGATCTTCATAGACATCAATATGCAGAGATGGTAGTTTAGGCTGCCACCCATTTGTCATGCAGATGACGGAGTTCACACACCGCCATCTCTGTTGCACTCTTTTCCCTCCCCCTTCCCTCATAGACAGAGATCGGTTGATCTCCGCCTGCATAGACGTTGATCAATTGATCTTTGTCTGCGTAGATGTCGATCACCGATCAGCCATCTGCGAGGACGGTGGTGTGTCGATCATTGTTTGCACAGACAATAGTCACACGATCGCTGTCTATGTTGTGCGCCAGTTTGGGAGCATTTATTACCCTCTAAATGACCTACAAAAATAATAAACGCATAAAATACTAGGTGGTGCTCGACTACTCACCGGTGGTCCAGCACCTGTAGGTCGCTGGTATACCCGGACGCACTCCCCAAGCTGTTCTCACTCTCATTGTGCTTCCATTGCTCTCTTCTTCTTCTCTCTTTTTTCTCTTTGTGAGTGAAAATGACTTGTCTATGGCCCTTGGTGGACTACCTATAGCCCCTTGGGACCCATTACTTCCGTCTGTCTCCCCATTCCCCATTCTGGTCCCCATTTTTCCTTTATTTTACTTGGACATGTCATGCAATTGGTCCACTTTCCCTATTTTTCCTGTCTTTTCAAGAAAATTTTATTAAAAAATTGTTTTTTTCTTATTATTTTCTCGAGGGGACACACTCCTCCACTCTCGCTACCGTAGATTTTTCTGACCTCTCTAGGGCATCTTATTTTATTTTCTTTGACGCAACGCCACTTTCGATGCCACATCAAAGAGGGGCAAAATGTAAACGTCTAAAATCATCCTTATATTAATTTAATTAATATGCCCATAATATTATAGTTAATTTTAATTAATTATATTTTCTATATTCTCCTATCTATTTAATTAAATATGATTTACTTTCCTTAGTATTTGAAATTAATTTAAATACTACCCCTTTTTAATGTATTAAATCTTATTTAATACATTATCCCTCATCAAATCCCTTTAGATAAATTTTTAATTTATTTATTCCTCCACATGACTTAATTATACTAAACCACAATTAATCTAAATCTAATTTGGATTAAACTAATTTAAACCTAAATCCTACCCTACCTCACATCACTCTCACCAAATAGACAGACTTACTAATTAACTAAGGTTAGTTAGGCTAATTTCTTGATTCCTACACCAATTAGTCCTAATTATTTGCCCACACATGTGTGAGCAAATTTCAAAAAATCCACTTTTCTAAATAATCCTTATTTGGTGCCAACAAGGTTTCTTACACCTATGATAACACCTTCTTACACTTTCTAAAAGTGTTCTATTGGTCCAAAACTCTTACACTCTCTTACACCTCTTACAAGATCCTTCACATGTGTACTTTAAGTACACTTTGACCCATTACATCCAAAGTTGCTCACACATGTGTGCAAAGTGGGCCTCTTGCATGGCTTATGTGTCTCTCATGTGGCACCTATGTGGATGCCACATGAGCTCCACCTCATCCAAGCCCTCTCTCTCCTCCAAAAACTCTATAAATAGAGGCCTTTGTCAAGAGAAAATCGTTTCCCTTTTATGCATTGTTATCATGCTAGTATAGCTCTAGAATTTTTTAGTGTAACACCCCAAAATTGACATCTTGCAAACCCTAACCAATTTTGTTGTATTTGTTATTCTTCTGAATCATCAAAGTCCTATTGTACTAGGCAATTCTAAGTTTTGACTGACTCTACTTGACCTGAGTGTCAAATGTAGAAAATTCTAAATTTGCATTAATCATACATTATATTTAATTCCTAAATATCTATTGGCTAAATAAACCTTATGATCGAATTAATTTAATTATAAAGTCCTAGCACTTTAATTAAATTAAATTCACCCTCTTTAGCTAAGACACATAAAAAGGGATTAAATAATATTTAATTATTAAATAAATATCTTCATTTTCAATAATTAAATTTAATTATTCAAATAATTGAGAAAAACCTATTTATGAGGCCATATTTATTTGTTCAATTAAATATTCTCTCAAAATCTTTCTTCTATTCAGAAATAGAATCTTTGAATTAATTGTGCTTTAAAGAGAAAAAAATAATTAAAATCAAATAAAAAAGTTAAATCAAAGAAAGAAAACCATTAAAATCAAATAAAACAGTTAAATCAAAGAAAGAAAATAGTTAAAGCAAAGAGAAAACAATTGATTGTATTCTTTTAAAGAAAGCTTTCTATCTTAAACTGGATTTTCAATCTATTTTATTTCAAAGAGGAAAGTTTCTATTTTGATCACTTCTGAGTCTATAAAAGAACTCCCATTCCTCATTCAAAACCCCTGATTACCCACTTACTTTCATGCATTGTTAGAATACTGAATTATTGCCACATTCTTAGTTGATAATCTCATATAGAATAATCTCATTTTGCAATAGATTAATTTCAATTTCTAGAATAATTGCATTGAAATCATGTCTTAGATTATCTTGCATCTTTCAATTCTTAGAATAATCTTTCATTGCATTGCATTCATGGAGAAAAATCCTTCATTCCTAGATTGGTCTATGGTTGTGAGATTCTCATTCTGAGAGCTATTTCAAAAACCCCGTCTGAATAGAACGCAACAGGTCGAATCACGTAGATAGGTAGGATGAATAACCTCATATTCAGTCTTGTGTGTATCTGGCGAAGAAGGACTATGTTGAAGTGTATGGTGAATTAACAAGGAAAAATTTACAACATACATTTCTGGCACCCACCATGGGGTAGGTACATTTCTATTCTAGCCTCATTTCATTCCATTTTTTTCATTTTCTTGCATTCTATTTGTACTTCTGTACTCTCTATTTTAATCTTGCGCAAACTTTCTGAGCGTCTCGCGTGAACTTTCTAGTTTTTCGCGTGGCTCTCTGTACTTCTTTGCATGATCTAGTATAAATCATCGTGTGAAATTACGCATTCAAGCTTTTATTTGATATTTTCTTATCTCGGTTTTCTAACCATCTTCTATTTTCTAACATCTATGTTTCTCTGATTTTATCTTTTGAAACAACTTAACTGTGGTTTGCAAGACGCTAAGATAAAAAAAAGCCATTATAAACTTGTAACGTGTTTATTGTAGGATGTTGAAATGAAGAAAGGAATTACAAACTACTACTGGGTTTATTGCAGGAATTATTGTAGGATGCTGAAATGTAGAAAGGAATTACAAAATACTAATGGGTTTATTGCAGGATGTTTTTCGAAGACCTTGCGTGTTTTCACAAATTCTTATGTCTATTTTTAGTAGTTAAAACACACTTCGGTTGGTGCTTAAAATGAATCATTGTCTTGCGTGATTGAAGTATTTTTTGGATTGTAATCCTAAGAAGTACATGAATGTATTCTCTCCCCTCACCTTTATGGATCTTGAGTGTAAGAGAAATTCATGTGATTCTTCTAGAGTGGCTACCTCCCGAGAGCTTTAGTAGAGCCAGTGAGAGTGGATGCCCAACCGGTAATAGGCTAAAGCCAAGCCCTTCTGAACTAGTATACAAAAATTCTATTATGATTAATGTCACAATAGATAGGTATGAATTTGTTGTGGCAACCAAAATCTCCTCAAGTACTCTAGTGGTGCATTAAATTCCCTACATTGTTAAGGTGAAAGCCTTCTTTTGAAAGGATTGGGAGATCCCCCTTAATTGGGAAAATGACTTGATCAGAACCACTTGAACAAATGTCCTTACTACAAACTATTGTTATAGCATCCAAAAACCCTCTATTTGTTGGCACGGAAGGTCAGAAACTGACTAAGATGCCCCACACTCTTACGAATCTTAGTAGAGACAACATCCCTTTAGGAAGCAATTCCTTTGGGGTTCGAAGCTTGGTGTGCTTGAGAAGTGAGTGCACATGTAAGGAGGAGTCGGTGCCTCTAAGCTTCTAAGTTGTCCTCTAAGAGTAGGCATAGCTGAACTTTGGTTCAAGTGGGGATTCAATAGATATTATCCTGGCTATCCTAGGACTGTGATGTTTCTATTCTAGTACTACAAACATTCTGTTTAATGTGTTTTGAGTGGGTGTATCATTTGAACAATCCAAACTATTGTCAAAACACACAAACTGTCAATCTTGAACATGTCCAAAACAATCTGTAACACAAACTATCTGTCAGAAAATAGTACGATTTTATCTTAGGAAATGCAAATTGGTCTCAACTGTCTGATTTTGTAAATGTTCTTTTTAAAAAATTTGCATAGTTTCGCATGACATTTCCCAATCTTTGCGTCATTTACTGAGAATCTTTGTGCGATACACTAAAAACTATCATGCAATATTTGGTGAAATTACTATTATTTTGTCACTTTTTCTTCACCAGTCTGGTGCCATTCTTCACGCAATATGGCAAAGTTTCATGCACGTCGATGAGAATCTTCACACGAAAGTGCATTTCTTCGCGCGAGTCTAGAGTCTTTTTTTCCAAAATAGCAAGCTAATTTCTGTCAGTCAAACCTACTTCTGTCAAATTTGGTCTCTAATATGGGTCTGGTTTTCTACCCTCCATCTTCACACAGTTTGAAACCTGGTTTTTTGGGTTGAGAATTATGTTATTCTTGCTTAAACTAGTCTCGTCTCATGTCTTTTTGGTCTCTTTCATCTGTGTTGTCATGGCTTGTGTCGCAATAGTCACCTCTTAACTGTTCTAGCCTCATCGCTGATGATTTGCACCAAGGATACTTCACCCTTTTGGCACGTTCTATGAAATTACTTTGAGACAGTTTCAAGTTTGGTCCTAGTTCACATCCCTTGTTCCAACTTTGTCTATGACTGTCACAACTCGAAGTGGAAAAACATTTCCTTCAATCAATCAAGATGAATCTGTGCTTTCCACACCATTTTCGGATACATCTAGTGAGGAATCATCTCAATCTCCTTCTCTGGTACGTCGACCTTACAATAAATGGTCATTTCCAATGGATTTTAGTCAGGTTTGAAATCCTTTGTTCCAAGAAGATCCAAATTCTGAGAACACATGATCTTTTCACACCAAGTCTTTACACCTTGAACCCTTGCATTCTGGCAAGATGACAGATCATAACCAAAAAGGTGAGACTAGCATCTTTAAAATTTGGGGTAAGTCCCATTCTCAAGACCCCCCTAACGATGTGGAAGTGGAAATAACTCAAGAAGAGATTGCACAGGCTCATGCTAATAAAGATTTATGTAGGATGATGGAAGTTCTCCTAGCTGAGGAAAAAGAGAAATACATTCTTGAACTAGCCAATCAAGGGGCTAAGTTACCCTCCAACTATGATGTAGAAGCACTTGTTGAGAAAGAGGAAGAAACTAAAAATTCCCGCTTGTGAAAAGAAATGCAAACTATGCAAGAGCAACTCTCTCAACTCTTGAAAGAGAAAGACAAACCTGTTACACAACTCACACTGGAAAGCATGTCCTTTCCCGTTTGACAAAGATCTTTACATGCCTCCTTTTCCCAAAGGAGTTGAACTTCCTAAATATGATAAATACTTGGGTACATCTGACCCTTAAGACCATTTGAGAGAGTTTGGTGCTCTCTCCATGGATTTCATACATGACACAACCTATCTCATGCATCTTTTCCCACGTATTTTGGGAGGGTCAGCTATGGAATGGTTCTCTAGACTACCAACTGGCATCAAAAATTTTGACGAAATTGCCAATTAATTTCTACAAAACTATTCTCACAACATCTAACATTTGGTTCATATATAAGATCTTTGCAACTTGAAACAAAATCATGGGGAATCCTTCTTGACATTTCTCCAAAGATGGAGATAACTTTATACACGATATTCTTGCAAGATACCCGAATCCAAAAAGTTGGACATCTTTCTCGATAATCTTCTCCCCAACTTTGGGTATCAAGTACAAATACAAGGTCCTCTAACCTTTGATGACATGATTAAACAAGCTGTAAGAATTGAGACATTTATGATCAAGAAAGGATAATTGACCATACACAAGGAAAATAAACAAGGGTCTTCCTCCTCAAGCAAAGATAAACCCAAATTTCCCAAGAAGAACCAAAATGTTGTGAATGATGGAGTTGTAGACAATGTGACTCCTAAGCCTTCCAAGGCTCCTTTAATCTCACTACCATGATGCAAGAAGCCAAAGCCACTGAACAAGCTATGAAAGATTCCAAACTAAGTACTTTACAATTTTCTGGACCTAAACCTTGGGCTCCTAGGCCCAAGCATGAGTTCACTCCTTTAGGAAAACCTCTTGAGGAAGTTTACAAGACTCTCTTGGACAACCATTTACTCACTCCACTAGATAATTCATGACCTTATGATCTGCAACCAAGACCCTCTTGGTGGAATGAATCTTCTTATTGTGATTTTCATCAAAACAAAGGTCATAAAATGGCTACTTGTCTTAAATTATGGCATAAAATCTAGGATCTCATCAATAGTGAAGTTATTGCTATGGGAGGTCACAATAAAAATTCTAATCACCAAGCTTTCAAAGATCCATTTCCTCCCTGTGGAAAAGGTGAATCATCTAAAGGCAAAAATACTGATGCTAAGGTTAACTATATGTACACCAATAACGACAATATCATTAATATGGTTGAACCTATTGATACTGAATACTGTAATGTCATCATTCTCAAGGGAAGGGAAGATACTCCCAAGTCAAAAACACCTTTCATCTTGCGAGGGTCTATGCCTCAGTCTTCTGAACAAAGATAGTCTCAAGTCAGTGCTAACATTGTTACTCGATCTCATGCTAAGATAATCCTCAAAGGCCCTGAGCCTTCTATGTCTACATCAACTCAACCTTCAGAAAAAGATAAGGTTGACTCTACCAATAAGAATCCAAAAGTGGGTCCCTCATCTACTACTGCCAATTACAGCATTCTCGATCAATTACAATGTACTAATGCTCAAATAACTATTTTTGAGCTATTAAAAATCTCCCTTGCTCATAGGAAAATCCTGGACAAAGCCCTCACTGAGGCAAATGTCCCAAAAGATCTTGATCTCAATCAGTTTCAATCCATGGTAGGTCACTTGACCTCCTCACATTACTTGTATTTCTCTGAGGAAGATGACCATTCTTTGAGTCACTCACATAATAACCCTCTGCACATTGAATTCATGATAGGTCCAAAGCATGTTCTCTGTGTTCTCATAGATAATGGCGCTGACCTCAATATTTTCTCTGCTAGTTTGCTTACTGAGTTAGGCTACAACAAAGATTGCATTGATGCCCACAAAAAGATTACTATTAAGGCCTATGATGAGGAAGAACTTAAATCCAAGGGGCTAGTTGTGTTGCCAATCAGATTTGGTCCTGTTGAATGAGATGTTATTTGTCAAGTGCTTGATATTCCTTTGGCATACAATATTCTGTTAGGAAGGACATGGATCCATGAAATGCAGGCTATCCCTTCCACATACCATCAGTGCATTAAATTCCCATTCCAAGGATCTGAAGTTACTATACCCGCTAACACATGCTATGATTGCATTGCCCTCACAAAATCTGCTGACATCTTTGTGCCTACCAACAGAGAATCTATTGAACTCCTTGAGAATAAATTAAAAGAAATGGAAAAGAGTTTGACACTCAAAGAAACTGATATGGGAGGATATCAGATTGAACCTATGCTATCTATTAAATCTTTTCCTTTGTCTCCATGTTCTTTTGGGAGACCTTATGAGAGCACTAAACCTTCTATGGTTCCTCCTCCAATAAAGTATGGTGGTACCTTTATACAAGCCACAGTACCATTAGAAGAAGAAGCTGAAAATAAAGCTATCAAAGCTTAGATCTATAAAGGAGAAGATAATATTGAACACACTACACCACCTTATGACATAAAACCTAATCAATATGGTGAAGGTCTATCTATTATGAAACATTTTGGCTATAAAGGAAATGGTCCCATAGGTGTGAATCATAAGGGATTGATTGCACCACTTGAAGCTATTGGTTACAGAACACGTGACTCTATAGGTATAGGCTTTTAGAAACTCACATTTCAACTGGGGATAAACAAGTTTGTACCTCGAGAAGATAAAAAACCAACACCTGAAGAAACATCTAAAACTGCAGAATCTGAAGATAGTTCTGATGAGGATAGTTTTTCTTATCTTATTCCTCCAGGCCTGGTGACATTCTTTTCTGAGCCAAATGACTTTATATCGCAGGTCAATATAGTAGACACTGACAATGATTCTGATGACACCACTTCCTTTACTCCATTAACTTATGAGGAGTGGAAAGAAATATATACTCTAAATCCAGGTCATCAGGGTGATTTATACATACCACCACACTTTCAAGAATAGTTTGAACAAGAATTCCCATCACTTCTCATTACACAAGAGGGAGCTAATGCTACAAACACTAATGAGGTATCTAGGTCAAAATTTTCTCATCTGACCATAGCAGAGGTTCTAGGTAGAACTCATCCCAATTAGGGACAAAGGGTTTATTTCACTCAAATTCTTGACATGACACCTAATGATGAAACATACTCCCATGAATATGAGTTTGACAGCTTGTCATATGCCACCTCTAATAGAGATACAGATACATCTACCACATATGAAAACCTTCTCAAAGTAGGTGAAGGGTCTAGTGTCAGGTTAAATGAGTCTGACTCTCTAGATGTTAACATGTCATCTACTACGGTCGCTAGGAATCAAAGGAATTCGACTATACCTCTGGATGAGAACAATTTAGGTCTCGACTTTCTTTTCCATGCTTTTGTTGATTATACCATGAATGCACTTGAACCCGTCACATCTCTTTCACTTCACCATCTTGAACTTATATACTAGAACTCTACCTCCCCATCTAATGAAGTCCTTACATTCCAGAATGATTACGCTCTTGCCTGTTACCTATACACTGTCAAACCTGTAACGTCCTCCACTAGTGAAGAAAGTGTCAACATGACTAAGGATGACATCAAGTATCTTAGACACAAAATCAAAAGAAGAAAAATAGGTTCTCTGATGGTGAAAACCACATTGTGGCAACATCAGAACCTAAAACAGTCAAAATAAAAGACATATCCAAGGTCAAAAACCTCTCTGAGGTGTCCGAGGATGAGATACTTGATGTGCTTCTCAGTCATTTCTAGGAGAGCTCATCTATGCTTATTGAACCAACTCAACCTATCAACTTGGGTATAGAGGCAGAACCTTAGATCATTCACTTGGCACAATCACTATCAGAGGCAGAAAGAGAGGAATTCACTACATTCTTCAGAAGCAAAAAGATAAACTTTGCATGGAAATATTCAGACATGCCGGGATTAGACCCTAATCTAATCATGCACCATTTGTCCATTGCACTAGGTGTCAAGCCCATCAAGAAGAAGCTTTACAAAATGCATCCACATGCGGCTCTACTTGTCATAGCTGAATTAGAGAAACTGCTTAAGGCAGTATTTATCAGAGTAATTGACTATGCAGAATGGATCTCTAATATTGTTCCAGTATCAAAACATGATAAATCTATATGAGTCTGCACAGACTTCAAAGATTTGAATTTGGCATGTCCTAAGGATGATTTTCCATTGCCTAATATTGATATGATTGTAGATATGACAGCAGGATATGAAATGTACTCACTAATGGATGGTTTCTCTGGCTACAACTAGATAAAAATTGCGCTAGAGGACCAAGACAAAACTGCCTTCACATGTGCTTGGGGCACTTTCTACTAGAATGTCATGCCCTTTGGACTCAAAAATGTTGGTGCTACATATCAGAGAGCTGTTACTACTATATTTCATGACATGATGCATAAAACAATGGAAGATTATGTGGATGACACTTTAGCTAAGACCATGCACCAAAAGAAGCATCTTGCAGATCTAGGTCCTATACTAGATCAGATGGAACAATTCAGTTTGAGGCTCAATCCTAAGAAATGTATATTTGGCATAACATCTAGAAAATTTCTTGGCTATATCATCTTTTCCAAAGGCATTGAAGTGGATCCTGCAAAAGTACAAGCTATTATGGAAATAATGCCACCGAAGAATATTAGACAAATGAGAGGACTTCAATGCCGATTACAGTCTATCTGGTGTTTTATCTCACAACTGGCGAACAAGTCACAACCATTTACCAATACTTTACACAAGGGTGTGGCTTATCAATGGAACAAAGAATGTGATTAAGGGTTCACACAAATCAAACAGGATCTTGTGAACCTGCCAATCTTGATGCCTCCTATTCATGGGAAGCCACTTATACTTTACATCTCTACTACGGATACATCATTGGGTATCCTCTTGGCTCAAGAAAATAAAAACAACAAACAAAGGGCTATTTATTACATTAGTCAAACTTTGGTCTCATATGAAACAAAATATTCTACTATAGAGAAAGCTTGCCTTGCAGTGGCATTTTCTTCACAAAAATTGGGGCACTATATGCTAGCTCATACTACACGTCTAATTGCTAAAATTGACCCTCTGAAATATTTTCTCAGTAAAGCTTCCCTTATAGGTAGACTAGCTAAATGGGTCATGCTTCTCAGTGAATTTGATATTGAATATGTAGAAAGGAAAGCCATTAAGGGATAGACAATAGCAGATCAATTGGCAGAAGCACCTCTAGTGGATCATCAACCATTGCACATTGAATTTCCAAATGAGTCCATATTACTTCTCACACATCGATCATGGACTATATTTTTTGATGGTTAATATACCCAATAGGGGTCAAGTGATGGGATACTATTCATTACACCTCAAAGATACTCTTTACCAAAAGCATATAAGATGTTGTTTCCTTTTACAAACAACATTGCTAAGTACAAAGCCTTAATCAATGGTATGAAGATCGCCCTTGAGTTGCGAGTAGACGAACTCAATGTTCTTGGAGATTCCTAGTTAGTCATGAATCAAGTAAATGATATCTATCAAACAAAGGATGACAAGTTTGTGCGTTTTAAATGGTTGGTTGATGATCTCAAAAAGTATTTTACTCACATCATATTTCAACAGCTTCAAGGGGCAGATAATAAAGCTGCAGATTCCATGGCTACTCTTGCCTCCATGCTACAAATGACAAAAAATGATGTTCAACATGAATTCTTAGTGGAGATGTTACGCTACCCAACCTATGATTCCCCTAATTCCTAGATGATCTGTTCTGTCATTGGACATGACTCATCTCGCTACCATCATATCTTTTCTTACCTTATGACCAGATTATTTCTAATACTTACACCCGGAATGAAAAATGTCACTTAATCCATAGTGCTTCACGGTTTGTAATCATAGCTAATGACTTGTACAGACATGGTCTAGATGGAACCCTCCTTAGGTGTTTAGAACCCGATGAGTCCAAACATGCATTAGTAGAGGTGCATGAAGGAATCTGTCGGTCTCACTCTAATGGCCTGACATTGGCCCGTAAACTTATTAGAGCTGGTTACTATTGGCCAGATATGGAAAAGGAAGCTACATAGTTTGCTAAGTCTTGTAAACAATATCAACTACATGGTAATCTAATTCATGCTCTAGCCAAGGAGCTTATTCCCTTCATTTCTTTCTGGCCATTCCAACAATGGGCCTTTGACTTGGTGGGTCAGATTTATCCCTTGTCCTCAAATGGATATAAGTTCATAATCACAGCTACAGACTATTTTACCAAGTGGGTGGAGGCAGTCCCTCTCACTGTTGCCAATGGAAAATCAGTAGCTATGTTCATTCTCAACTACATCATCTGCAAGCATGGTGTACCCTCAATAATAATCACTCATAATGGGGGACAATTTAAAAATAAGGATTTGACAAAGCTATGCTCTAAGTTTAAAATTACTCAACATTGGTCTTCCATCTATTATCCTCAAGGTAATGGACAGGCGGAAACATCCAACAAGACAATCCTTAAAATCTTGCATCGCACAGTGCACAAATCCGAACGAGATTGGCATCTCTGGATCAATCCAGCTCTCTGGGCATATAGGACAAGCATAAGAACACCAACAAGGGCTACACCCTATGCTTTGGTTTATGGAGTAGATGTTGTGTTACCAATTGAGGTTGAGATTCCTTCTCTGTGAGTCTCTCTGAAAGGCCTCATTACTGACAAAGATAACAGAATATCTTAGCTACAAGAGCTAGAATTACTTGACAAATGTTGACAAGTGGCGTTTGATCACCTTAGAGCATACTAGAAAAGGATGTCCAAGAGCTATAACAAGAAGGTTAGACCAAGAGATTTCCAAGCGCGTGACCTCATTTTGAGGGAGAACCCTAAAAATCAACAACATCAGATCCAGAAGGGAAAATTTGAACCAAACTGGCTTGGTTCGTATATTGTCACTATAGTGTTTGCGTCTAGCACCTATCAACTTTCTACTACTAAAGGAGAACAACTCAAAGAGCCCATCAACGCTCTTCATCTGAAGCGGTTCTATAGCTGAGACATCTTCAGTGTGCTCATGTATATAGTAAAGTCCTGAAAAAATTCAAAAAATCTAAAAAATTCCTAAAAAAATGATCATCTTAGTGAAAACCTAGCAATAGGCACTTTGATGTATCTCCCAAAAAATTATATATTCCAAAAATATAAAAAAATTGAAAAATTGAAAAATACAGAAAAAGAGAAAAAGAAAAAAAAAGGGTGCCATTGATGAAAACCTAGAAAACATGCCTCATGGTAGCAAAAAAAAGAATTTCTGCCAAGAAGGTGAAAACCTGGTAAACAAGCACCTCTTGTTCCATCCTGCTATATCTATCGCAGCACCACTTGGCTTTATGCATTTTCTTTCCACATGCTTTCAGTTTCTCATCAAGGCACGAACTCACATGGATTGAAACTCGTCATACTCTTGGGGCAACCCTCCTGGTCTAGGGGGCACTATCTTATCACCTTTCAGGATCTACTTTGTGACAGTCACCAGTAGTTCTCACTATGTCTGCCTACTGTCACTTAGCTTATACTGAGTTCTCTACCCTTGAGAATCTTCCTAACATCAATCACCAGTGGTTCTCACTGTGTCTGCCTACTGATGTCTAGCTAGTCCTATGATCTCTTCACTTGAGAATCTCTTCGCGACAGTCGCCAGTAGTTCTCACTGCGTCTTCCTACTATCGCTGTACTATTGAGATTGCTCACATCCATTACAATTGGATTTATACTCAAATGCTCTATCTATCGATACTCAGTCTTGATGATTCTATGCTTTAGTTTGTACATATCTTTCGGTCACTTTCGTGACACTCTGGTTCCTTTGCGAACCCTCCTGATTTGACATTGATTCAGCGCCATACGCTTAGGGGCAACCAAATCTCATTTTTCCTCACAACATACGCCAAGTAAATCATCATTACTTAGGGGCATGGGCCCCCCATCTAATCACATTTTTGGTTTACACTTGAGTTAGTAATCTTGTCACTTCTCTAGGACAACTCACTACTGACACAAACTGGTGTTTTTCAACACCACCATAAATAGTGTTTTTTAACACTATCTTTGGACACATCTATGTTTTTCAACACACATTGGATATCTCACACGTAAATTTCTATCGATAACAATCAAACATAATGCAATCATAAGCACAATGGTGTTTTTTAACACCTCTAAACATGAACATATTCAAAAACTTTAAAACTGGCTGAGCTATGACTAAATATTTCTTTGTATGCTGTCTATTCTCATGGATTTCATTGATATTTTCTTTGTCTACTGCTTGTGGGCGTAGTCCCGATGATCTGGCAATGTCAAATAAACAGGGTGTATGTGATAAGGGCTCCCGCACTAAGGTGGAATAGCCTCACATCCCTCGATCTTGTTTATTTGCATGCCATGGTGAGGTCGGTACTATCTCCTTGCCTATTATTGCTCTATTTGTTATTGCTTTGTCTATTATTGATCTGTTTGTTTACGCATGCTCGCACTCATAGTTATCTTGGTTTTGAATGCCTCGATACTGGTGTACTCTTGCAACATTAACTGGAAACAATGTTCAGGTCATCTTGGCTTTTGTGCCCTAGTGCTTACATTTGTTTCCTACATTTTCTCCGATGAAAGTCATATTTATATCCTTATGGTTGCATTGTGGCACCAGTAAGGTTTGTATCAACTTCGATGTTCCAAAAAATACTCAATGATGATGATTACACGATGGCTCTCACAACCATGTCCTAGAATTGCACTTTCATATTGCATCTAGCATAGGATTGCATTTTCATTCTAGACTTGCATTGTGGCAATGATTCAGTGTTCTCTTCATTGAATTCTCATGAGTTCATACATTGGGGAGTTCTTCTTCACTGTCCTAGTTTCATCATGACTGCACAAGTGTTCGGTCCTCGCTCTCGATTCTTCACATGTTCTTTTGGTTAGAATACGTCGTCCAGCATGAGATGTTAGTACCATATACATATTCATATTCACAACTAATTACCATCTACACATTGCATTTGCATGTCCTCATTCATCATTGTATTTACATGAACCATCTTCATACATACATCAACATGTGCATTTCATACATTTACATATATTCCAAACATGTTCATACATTTGCATACATTATCATCTAAACATCTAAGCATATAGGAAACATCTCATAAAAGACAATATAACACATGTGATGATACCAAAAGATGAGCTCATATATATACATATATATATATATATATAATGTGTCGATACAAATACAAAATGGTGCTACTCAAGCATGATCTATCTCAAAATGGTGATATAAATACATGGATGCCAACGCATTAGATATATCCTATGATCTCATCTATCTATCAATCAAAACTAACTCTAGTCTTCTCTCTCGTCACCTAGAGGAGGTGGAGGTGGAGGCCTATTTGGTGGAGGTGGTGCCTGTGCACCCTACGACCCTCTTGCATAGGTCAAAAATCTTACAATCTGTGATGCCTCATTAGACACCACCCCTATATATGATGCATAATAATATGCCACCCGAGCAGTTTGATGTTGCACCTCCTCCTATGCTGCCCGTAGCTACTCCTAGAGATCTTGTATCTCCTAATCTTTGTCTAACAGTCATGCATCTCACACGGCCACCTATATCATCAAATCCCCAACCTGTCTCGAGAGCTTTCGAGATTTTTCCCGAGACCATCGCTGTGGATCTTGTGCTGGATCTTGCACAGGCTGGTCCTCCTACATCAAATCCTCCTGCTGCACCTCCTCCTGAAGGGGTACCTACTGCTCCTCAGCTGTCTACTCAACAGTCTGTCATCGAGACTATCTCATACTACCACTGCCGCTGGCCCCAACATCCATCCCCATATGTCGAGCGAGGATGTCCACCTATACTGTTTGGGGATGGGGAGCCTGTTGTATCCATGGCTGTGTACTCTGTTGTGGTGGGGGCATATGCACCTGTTGCTGTACCACTTGTGGTTGTACCACCTATGGCTATACTACGTGCCCTCGGCCTGCCATCTCCACTAGAACCGTGAACCTAGGGAATGGATGGGTGACAAAATGCTCCTTGTACTCTGCGGTCACGCCACCATCCGCCACGTCTCTTAGATAATCCCATTGTAATGGGGCCAAGGCTCGTATATCAATCATGGTGTGACCATGGTCTAGCTTTGTCAGCTAGCCCCTCCGAATCTCATATGTGAATCGTGCATATGTTGTGTACTCCTGAGATATGTCTTATGGATGGCCAAACTTCCATCATACCTACTTCTGGTGGGGGCATATGCACCTGTTGCTATACCACTTGTGGTTGTACCACCTATGGCTATACCACCTGTGGCTATACTACGTGCCCTCAGCCTGCCATCTCCACTAGAACCGTGAACCTAGGGAATGGATGGGTGACAAAATGCTCCTTGTACTCTGCGGTCACGCCACCATCTGCCATGTCTCTTAGATAATCCCATTGTAATGGGGCCAAGGCTCGTATATCAATCATGGTGTGACCATGGTCTAGCTTTGTCAGCTAGCCCCTCTGAATCTCATATGTGAATCGTGCATATGTTGTGTACTCCTGAGATATGTCCTATGGATGGCCGAACTTCCATCATACCTACTTCTACAAGAATCTCTCTATCACTGTGATCACATGACCGATCATTGCACGTGAGAAAAACATATGGCTAAGCTACTCTACTACATCATACCAGGCCTCTGTGAGTCTCCATGGCCTCCAGACTACCGCTGCTAAGTAGTCGAGCTGGGCTCACCACTGATCTATCTTACCGAGTGCTGGCTGCGTAATAATCCCTCTATATCTGCACATATAAGGCTCTAGAGGCTGCCTCATATCCTTGCATATCAGCCTAGTCACGGGAAGATGCTCCCAGGCCCATACCTGTAATATGAACACCCCAGTTGCCATACTCTTCGCCTCTCGATAGGCGATCTCGTGCATCTCGTGATACATGTGGGCCAACATTGACTGACCCCATCCATAATGTCAGGGCCGTGCTAACATCTGTTGAAGCATCCTTCCTCAGCCACACTCCAGACCGTGTTGTCCATGATCAAGCATCAGGTAACAACCAAGGAAGCATGCTAACACCACTGGCAACATGTGTGTCGGACCATACTCGCTGATTAGATCCTCCCAAGGAATAGCCCTCCCCATGACCATATCATCCTGTAAAATCTCTCTCAAGGCTAGTGTCCCTAACCTGGGCTGCACCTCATACTCTACCCTGGCTCCATGGAAGGGGATCCTCAAAATCTGGTAGATGTCCTCAGGGGTCACAGTCATCTCACCCTGTGGCAGATAAAATGTGTTCATTTCTGAATGGAAATGTTCAACCAGTGCTCCTAGTAAATCATGATTTACTCGAAGCTCAGGTACATCACATAGAGAGCTCAAACCCAAAGTACCCAGATGCACTGTCTCTGCATCATCTAACTATGATACTAATCTACTAATCGCTGGGTGGTGTGATCTAAAAGCAATGTCTGGAAAGTCCACCTGCAAGACATGCAAACAACAGTGCACGATCAGTAATCAGAGATAATCAAAGCATAACAAGATAATAAAGCATTACAGACATCCTATAGATAGTAACAACACTGATGCAAATGCTATTGGACGCGACGTAGACTGATTTCATGTTCCAATTGTTTACTTTTTCCCATGTGAAGTAGATTTTCGCGCGACAAAGTACTCTTTCGCGCGAAGAAGTTTTTTCGGTTGCGCGATCCTTGTTGTTCGCGCGAACTTTTATAACTTATCATGCGTGAAAACACCCTATGAAAGGGTTTCTTGTGTGAATAGAGGTACTCTCCTGCATGATATTTCCCATTGCATGGCGCAAAAAGGAGTTTTGTCAGGCAAGATTTCCCTACAAGCCGCTCGACGAAACTACTTCTTCACGCGAAAACTCACGCACCATTTCCTAAAAATGTGGAAAACAATAAAAAATTGACAAAAATTGATCAAATTTGAAATTCAGAGAGGTTTATCGACTACTTACTGGAGGTTCGTACGCTGCGGGCCGACTATGCCTCCTAGATTGCTCGAATTGATGCGTGCTATAGGGGACCACCATTTTCGCTCAGAGCTCAATTTGCAAAAGTCCAAAGGTTGAAATGATTTGAAAATGACCTTTTTGTCCTTATATAGGTTTTGAACTAATTTTTTGAAGTGCTCTGTTTTGCATGAAAACTTCAGCATTACCTAATTTGACCACTCTGAATCCATTTTTGTGATCGAAATCAAAATTTGACACTTCTATATAGCTCAAAATCGCATTTTAAAATTTTTGGGACCGACGTGATCAGACTCTTGTGTAGTCAATTTTTTGACGTTGCTTTCTTGTCAGAATCATATCTTATCATCATTTTTTCAAATCTTTGACTTTTTTCCTAAAAAGTCAACTCTAGTCAACTCTAGTCAACTCTGGTCAACCCTAGTCAAACTTGGTCAACTGGACCTTGAAATCACTTGAAACTGATTCTGAATTTTCTAAATTCTTCCATAATCTGTTTTGAGTTCTTCTTGATCTTTGTTTCAACATCTATCTGTGATTTTTTGCTCTCCATCATCATTATGACGTGTCATCTTTCCATTTCGCTCCCGAGGGGGCAGGATGATTACATCATTGAATCTATTCCAACCAATCTGATCTGATTTTCAAAAGTCCTCATTGCTAGGGGCACCTGATCACTTGGGGCATATTCAGTTTTTTATACCTTACAGTCACAACTAGATACTCCAAAATCAATAAGGGCATCTTCGTTCCTTACATCTTGTCATCTATTAAGTATCTAAGCAATCTAACTCAGATTCTTGAGGATCAAGCTCCATTCTGGAGATGGTTCTCGAAAAACTATCTTTTGGGACAGGTATCGGGGCAATCTAACCCTGACTCCTAGTAATCAAGCTCTATTCTGGAGATGGTTCTCGAAAAACTATCTTTTGGGACAGGTATCGGGGCAATCTAACACTGACTCCTAGTAATCAAGCTCTGTTATGGAGATGGTTCTCAAAAAACTATCTTTTGGGACAGGTATCAGGGCAATCTAACCCTAACTCCAGGTAATCAAGCTCCGCTCTAGAGATAATTCTAAATCTCTATTTACTATCTTTTGAGACAGGTATCAGAGCAATCTAACCCTGACTACTGAAGGTTAAGCCTCGTTCTAGGGACAATCTTGTGAAAGATATCAATCTAACCAGTGTCTTGGAAATATAACCTAGATATTGGGGGACTAAGCTTCATTCTGGAGATAGTCCTAAAATCTCTATTGATTATCTTGTTGGACAGGTATCAGGGTATTCTAACCCTAACTCCTGAAGGTTAAGCCTTGTTCTAGGGACAATCTTTTGAAAGATATCAAATCTATTAGGTATCAGGGCATTCTAACCTGGATCCCTGGGGATCAAGCTTCATTATGAAGATGACCCTCGAAAACTCTATTTGACCGATGTCTTGACAACCTAACCTAGACTCCGAAGAGTCAAGCTCTGTTCTCGAGATGGCTCTGAAATCTTTGCATCATCAATTTTCAAATCTATTCTTCTGTGCTTCATACATCAGACTATTCTTTGAATCAATGCACTACTCGCACTTCAATTCAAAGAGGGGCAAAATGTAACACCACAAAATTGGCATCTTGCAACCCTAACCAATTTTGTTGTATTTGTTATTCTTCTGAATCATCAAAGTCCTATTGTACTAGGCAATTCTGAGTTTTGACTGACTCTACTCGACCTGAGTGTCAAATGTAGAAAATCCTAAATCTGCATTAATCATACATTATATTTAATTCCTAAATATCTATTGGCTAAACAAACCTTGTGATCAAATTAATTTAATTATACAGTCCTAGCACTTTAATTAAATTAAATTCACCCTCTTTAGCTAAGACACATAAAAAGGGATTAAATAATATTTAATTATTAAATAAATATCCTCATTTTCAATAATTGAATTTAATTATTCAGTTAATTGAGAAAAACCTATTTATGAGGCCATATTTATTTGTTTAATTAAATATTCTCTCAAAATCTTTCTTCTATTCAGAAATAGAATCTTTGAATTAATTATGCTTTAAAGAGAAAGAAAATAATTAAAATCAAATAAAACAATTAAATCAAAGAAAGAAAATAATTAAAATCAAATAAAACAGTTAAATCAAAGAAAGAAAATAGTTAAAGCAAAGATAAAACAATTTATTGTATTCTTTTAAAGAAAGCTTTCTATCTTAAACTGGCTTTTCTATCTGTTTTATTTCAAAGAGGAAAGTTTCTATTCTGATCACTTCTGAGTCTGTAAAAGAACTCTCATTCCTCATTCAAAACCCCTGACTACCCACTTACTTTCATGCATTGTTAGAATACTGAATTATTGCCACATTCTTAGTTGATAATCTCATATAGAATATTCTGATTTTGCAATAGATTAATTTCAATTTCTAGAATAATTACATTGAAATCATGTCTTAGATTATCTTGCATCTTTCAATTCTTAGAATAATCTTGCATTGCATTGCATTCATGGAGAAAAATCCTTCATTCCTAGATTGGTCTATGGTTGTGACACTCTCGTTCTAAGAGCTATTTCGAAAACCCCTTCTAGATAGAAGGCAACAAGTTAAATCACGCAGATAGGTAGGATGAATAGCCTCATATTCAATCTTGTGTGTATCTGGTGAAGAAGGACTATGTTGAAGTGTATGGTGAATTAACAAGGCCAAATTTACCACATACACTTAGTGCATTTCATGTTTTATGCTCATTAGTTCATAGTTGAATTTAGAAATCACATGTTAGGATAATGGCAAATGAATCTAGTTCTATTACCTCATGCATATCATCTTAGTTTAGTTTTTGAATCTTCATCATAGTGTAGTCTTGCATTTACATTCATGGTGAAGGCTTGAGGCAAGTTTTCAATACTTGTTTCTTGAGTTCTTCACTCATTTGAATCATTTAGTTTGCATTCAATCAATCACATAGTGGGATTTTAGTATTATGTTGGGAGAGCACACCCACACACCTCTCTAAGAGAAAATCAACAAGGTCTTGGGTGCCCTTGTTCAGCTCATTGGAGGTCATGATAGAGTTTCTTATTTTTTTAGTATTCTTTAGACATGTTAGTGTAGCTTATTGATTATATATCTCTAACATTTGCATGTCTGAGCATGTTCCCAATAGGTTAGATTCCAGCATGTACACTTTCTACTTTCCCAATTCTCTAGCCCTTTCTAAATGATCTTGAATATTCTTTTATAGGAACAAGAATGCTATAAGCTTCAGGCCATTTATGGTTAGGCTTTACGACCAATCAAATATAAAATTCAATTCTAATGTCAATTCGAAACACTGAATTCATCTCTTCAATCTGTGCAATCTGATCTGCAATTAAATCTCCAATCTATGGATATGAGCGTAGCACTCTGATAGGCAAGAAATTCCATGGCATGATTGTGAAAATGGCTCCATAAATGCAAAAGTGACCAGGTGGATCTGTATGCATTTACCCTCTGATTATAAAACTATTCCCATTAAGTTTGGATATAAATGCATTCCCATATATCAGATTTCCATCTGTTCAATTTTCAATAGCTGTGCAAAGCCTCCCAAAAGATTAAGTCAGGTCATTAATGTCTCTAAGAAAAAATATTTGTTGATCTTTATGAAACCCTTTGTGAATACATTTGAATATTTAAAATTCTGTTACAACAGCTATAGGTGGTGCAGAAAATGAATATGACGATTGGGATTGAAACCTTTACCAACTTTAAAATCGAGCCATTGATCCTCTTTGATTTGTACCCACGAACTGACCTTATCACTTAACTGCCTTCAAACTCTGGTTAACACCTTTCCTTTAGTGTCCAAGTTGCTACACTTTTTTATTAACCCTGGTAACATCCAAAGACTCAGCGATAAGCATTAGATCTTCATCTAATCGAACGGTCATCGAAAAGTCTCTTAACCAAAAGAGAATATTTGATTTCAACTAGAGATCAGTGACAAGGAAAACTCGTAGTCGCTGAAGAAAAAGTAATATTCTATCTCAATCAAGAGACTTGGAGACTAGGCATACAAAAACTAGGCCCATCACTGCCATATGTCATATTGAAACTCATTCACAACCACCTTGTCATCAATTTGGACACACGGTAGCACACCGCATTCCCTTAAAGGTTAGATGACGAGAAACTTTGGATTAAGGGTTTACGACTACTGTCGAATTAAAATTGACTTTTCCACCCTTTAATCACTCTTACCTTCACAAACATAGGTTCCACTAACATCCACATGGCACCTTATCATTCATCCTAAAAAATCCCCTTTGTCATCTGACCTGTGCTGACCAGACAATCCACCTTCTTTGACTTGTTGACGATGACATCAACAAAGACACATGGCAATTCGTTGCAATGCCTCAAAGGGTAGATATCGTGCATCTTGAGATGAAGGCAATACTACCACCGTCTGATCTATTTGAAATTTCATGGCCTTTAACCTTTATATCTGCTTCACTCAGGCTGGCTCACCACAGACACGTGGCACACTGTTGCATTGCCTTGAAGGTAAAACATTGCATCTTCAGCCTTAAGGAATTCTGAAAACCGTCAGATTTGACCAATCTGTACGAACATTAAAACTTGATCTCCGATCATTGAATTAACCACAAGTTGACCCTTCTCTAACCATTGTCCATATCGAGCAATTACGCGACCACCTTAGATCTGATTTGAAATCAACGGCCTGCACTAAGTCTCATGACAAAAAGAGAATATGCCATTTCCTTCAGAGACTTAGCGAAAAAAGGTAATTGTGTGATCGTGGGATGAAAAAGAATATTTGGCTCGGGCTAGGAAATCAAGTGACCAATGTGAAAAGGGTAATGTGCACATGGAAAATTCTGACTTAAGTGGCATGAAAAAGCAACACAGAAATAGAACAAGTCTTAGAGGTTTATGGATTTTTATGATTTCGAACCAAATAAGACTTAGGGTTTTAGCTAGAGGCTAGGAAAAATTGCAGAGATAGGAAAAGAAGCTTGGAACCATGAAAAATTTGGCAAGTGCTAACATTGTCAACTTTATGTGCATGTTCTATTTATTTTAGTACTTGCATGGTTAATTTTGAATTGGTTAAATATGTTTTTAATTTTTTGTAATACAGATTCACCCCCCTCTCAGTATTACTTAATACTAACATAGTGACCTTCTAAACTTTATCTAGAAAAGATAACTACACAACCTCCACCTCCAAATTGCCTTGTTGAAATCAAATTTCTACTCAGTTTTAGAATATGCCTTACCTCTTGTAGTAGCTATTGATTTCTATTTTTCAATTTTAATTTATTCTTCCCTTTCTAATAATCTACAAGGGTTCATTATCACCTAGATATAATTGTCCAAAATTTGATTGAACAATATTTGTAAAAGAATTTCTATGGGGTGTAGCATGAAACAAAGGCCTTGAATCTATTATCCAAGAATAATAAGCACTATCTTTACCTCCCCGTTGTCATCTTTTTTTAATCTCCTTCTCTGGCTTTCCAAGACCAACCATATTTCTTCAAGTGGCTTGGTTTTCCACAATACCAATAATCCTTTTGTCCTCTAGATTGAGACCTTGTATTATTTGATTTCCTTCATGAATTTCCACTACTTCTTGATATTTTCCCTCTCCTTTGATATTGCCCTATCTACTACATTTGAAACATTACTCAATGTTGAAGTCTCACCCATCTTCTTCCTATACATTTCCTCACTTAGAATTACACCAATAGTTCATTATTAATTTTTAATGTATTTCATTTAGAAACATAGTTATTCATAGCCATAACCATGCTATTCTAGATTTTTGACAAATAACATAGGATTAAGAGAGCCCTAACCTCTTCATCAAAAATTACTTTTGTAAAGATAATTGATTAGTAACTATATTAAATTTATTTAAATGGTTTTTTTATAGAACCACATTCATCCATTTTCATATTAAATAACATTTGTATCAAAAATATATTATTGAAAGTTGAGATTATAAAAAAATTGATTTAGCGTTGTCATCAAATCAACAATTGTTGTTGCTTTGGATATATAAAATGCTATGTATATAGTGCTATATAGAACCAAATGGTTCATAATAGCTTTCTATATAGAATATCTCATTCTTCATTTGACGTTGTAGTTGATTTCTTCTCTTTTCCTTGTAATGGTGCCGCAAATATGTTTGGTATAGGTAACATCCATTTGCATTTTTCATAATTTATAATTTTTTCCATTAAATATTTTGACCTTGAATTTCCCTTGTTCAAACATTTCTCTCACTTAAATATCAAAACCCAATAAAAAGGCAAAATTTACACAAGTCGAATACCAATTATTATGAATTGATAGGTGGAGCAATAAAAATAGAACAATTATAATGTAAATTTAAAAGTGTGGAAATGAAATAAGAAGAAGAATTTATACAAAAAAAATAAAGAAATTTAATGCAGTTCATTCAATATCGGCTACATCTATAGAGAAAATAACCATCCACTTTTGTTATAATCCAACAACATCAATTGCAGACTTGCAACAATATTCACTATCGTGTTGAAAATAAATTCATGACACAATCTATAGTTATGTATTTTTACTAGAAACCCTACTTCTACCCCAAGAAACCCTTGACATTTCATATGCTACAACCATTCAATTTCATAAATTTTATTATTTTTAAATAAAAATATACATACTAACATCTTTGAGAAATTGTATACAATTATTAATGTTCTACATCGCGATCAATAAATTAATGAATAAATGGAAGGCCAAGAGCTTAATGAAGAAGCTGGAGAAGGATATTGGCGATAAGGATAGCCATGCTATCAAGGAGCTAGCTGGTCCGAGAACCCGCACTAGGGCTAGCACCAAAAATGCGAGCCCAAGGGAGGAAAAAGAGAAGGACAAAGGTGACCTCAAAAACACTATCAATCAAATGAAGGTTATGGTGATTCAGGCCCAAGATATGGTTGGTGGTATGTAGCTGTCTCTTCCTAGGCCCTTTCCTTTTTTGTGTTGTCCCTGTTTATTTTGTTTATCTTTGGGATTGTTTCTAGTTAGTCTGTCTACTGGCTTTTTTTGTCGGTTGTCCTTTATTGGTGCCTAGGCACAGTTGTTGCTATACTTTCTCTGAATATTTGTATAACTCTGTTTAAAGGTTTCAGGTCCTTGTAAAACCTATTTTTAATTAATTATAATAAATTAATAAATAACTTAACTGGGACTGTTCTTGCTAGTGATCATAGGTTGGTTACCAATTTTGCTATGAAGTTGGGACCTATGGTCACTCTTTTTTGTTTTTTATTTTAAAGAAGGGTATTGGATGAGGGTGTGCTGGTCCTGGTAATGTGTTGTTAGTCTGGCACTTCTCATGTTGGCTATGTCTATTGTTATGGGTTAGCCCCCTCATTTTGGCTTGCTTTTTAATAAAAAACAAATTAATGACATCAAGCATTAAAATCATGTCCCGTAAACATCCAATAGGATGATTAGTCACCATATATCAACACCCACCTCTTAATAATATTAAAAAACAAGGATATTTTGATGCTTAAAGTGTGAGAACATAGAGTACACAACTTAGAGGAAGATTAATGTGGGGAATTGAGAAAGGATAGGATCAAACAAGAAAAACATAGAAAAAGTAATAAAAATCTTGAGATAATCATCCATTTGACACATTTTATTCAGTGGCACATGAGAGATTATCATCTATCACATCATGGACATATATTATAGAAGCCTTATTGAGTGAAAATGATATGCAACATGAGCTAAGCTAGTAAACAAAATAGACATAATTAAAACATTTTCTTTAAGTTATGTTTTCTTCAACTACTATAGGTCATTGAATAAATAGGCTTCAAGATGAATAAGATCCAAATAGATGAGTTTTATCCATAAAAATAAAAAATGTTTACTACGGTTTTACAAAGGTTATGGTTGAGAAGCATAAGTAATTGTATGGATGAAAATGGTCACAATAGTAGAACATAATTTCTTTAAGCATAATTTTTGGAAGATGCTAGCTAAATACATTCGCTAAGGTTAAAAAATCTTAATACTAATGCCAAAATAAATGTGATGGAAGAAAAACAACCATTGAATTCAATATAGAGATTTGTTTTCCTTCACACTCATTGTGTCTAATTTTGTAAACGTAATATTTATAAACACCTCAGAAGAGATTTTAGATCATTAGGGTCAAGTTCACCTAGATCAACCCCCAACATATATTTTCTTTATAAATTAATGATTTGAAAATATGAGTGAATGTGCATATGAACTATGTGATTATGACCAATTCTTTGTCCCTAAAAATAAATTTTTCTCTAGTGATTTCTCCTTGTTCTTTCCTTGTGAGTTTTGTCCTATCCAACATATGAAATAAATGCTCATTGTATATTTTTTCACAAAAATGTGTACAAAGTTGGTTCACAATTATGAGTGAGAAAATAGGCAAGAGTTTTTTTTATTTCAGATTTTAATGTATGGATTTTAGGTTTAATATTGGGAAGCATAGAGGTGAACTAGGTAGGACAAAATGATTAAGTCAAAACAATGAGAAAATATTTGTAACCGTGTGTATTTATAAATGGATAAATCATAAATATTTAAAGTTTAAAATAAATGAAAATGAAAATGAAATATATGAAAAGATATAGAAATATAAACTAGAATATTTATCTTTAGATCCACTTAAAAAAATTATTTTATTATATTACAATCACTACTAAATCGTTATAAGGTTGAGTACCTAGCTCGATGGGTGAGAGCTATCTATGGTAAAGTACAAGTTCATGAGGTCTGGTCTCCCCCTAGCCTACATAGTAATGAAGGGCATGTCGCTTGAACCTCGTCAGTTGCCCTACAAAGTTTTACCTGACACACTGCAATTTTTAGGGGGCTACCTAATTTTAATTAATATTAAATTATTATTAAAATATGATTATATTATTAAGTTTTAATATTTTCTTTTTAGACTTTAATATTTTAATGTTTCCATTGAACTCTTTACGAAAGAAAAAGCTTTTAGTACCAAATTATTATTGTCATATTAGAAATTATTATTATATTATCATATTGAATTATGTTTTACTTTATATTCTGATTTCATAATTATTATCTCCAAACCAAAAATTGAATTAATTTATGAATTTGTTAAAATATTTTGAAATTTGATACCTTTCGCTATATTTTACAATATAAGTAAGTTAGTTAATAATATTATTTGTAACTGAAGTGGTATTCACATTGAATGTTTGGATCTTCCTTATGTCAAATATCTCGGTTGCATGCTTGAAGTTTCTATTTTTCCAATGCTTCTTCCCATTAAATCAAGTGTTACTATAGCTTTTGTATGAAATTTTACCAATGGCACAAAAAGATGAGGCTTATCCTTCATGTTCGACATGCAAATTATTTCATATTGAGCATCTTCCAAGGAATTTTAGGATTTTTTTGAAACTAGAGGATTGGGAGAATGATTTCTATGCACATTAATGATGAGGCCCTAGCTGAAATATTCCCCTGTCATTCAAAAATCCTTTGAAATGTTGTTAGGAAATTAATTAGGGAAGAAGTTTTAAGCCCAAAATCTACGCAGTTTTTTTATCCCTCTCTGATGTTTTCCATATTTCAGTCGAATGCTATGGATTAATTTTAGTTTGTTTCCCTTTTGGAAATTATTACATAGAAGGTTCTGAAAAGTGATTTATTACATGCTAATAAGTTGAAGATGAAAATTTAGAAATATGATTTGTGGGAAGGTCATGCCTTTGTTGGTGGTCTGTTCCCCTAGATATTCCTTCTAAGCATCCATGATCATATGATATTGTTTGAAAGTGTCAAAAATACTTTGGAAAATCATAATTTTAGGTATGTTAAATGCGCTCTACAAAATTTGATTTGATTATTTCAACACGAACTGGTTTACTATGTTAGACAAAAAGTTTATGCCCTCTTCGATATTCTTGAAATCCCAAATTTGCCGACATATGTGGGTGAAAATTGCTTGAATCCTCAGACTTTGTAGGTTCAACATCCCCTTGCTTCAGTTCTTGATTTAAATGTGCAACCATTGGGTGATTTTAATTTAGAGAGTTTAAATGAGGATATTGTTCATGTTAATGCTTCAAACTCTAGGTTTGGTGATCCCTCAGCCATGGAAGAATAAATTGTTTTTGCATTCTCCCAAATTTTTTCTTTGAAATAGTCACCAGTGCTTTTTGATATTTGCAACTCATTTTTTCTTGACAGTTGCTTTTGAGATGATGGATGTGTTGTTTGGTGTGGGCTATTTGATCAGACTGGAAGAATCATGGAAACTTTTTTCTTTAGAATTAATTTTTGGTGGTCCTTCAGGTTTTTGTTAGCCACCATTGAAGCTTTCTATGGAGCCTGCTATCTCTTAGCCCATAATATCCAATGCAAGTTTCCCATGCTTGCATGGTAGTGTCAGATTTCATTGGTGTTAATGATGTTTTTACTTTGATAAGATAGAGTGCCTCATAAAATGGCGTGGTACTCCTATGTTGCAGCCAATGGAACTTTTTTGGAGCCTTTATCAATATGTACTATTTGATAATGTGGTTTTTATTGTATATATGGATGTCTCCATTTTCATATTTGGAGATATTTGTTCATGTATTGGTAACCACCCTAATTTGGTCTACTCTAACCATAGATCCTATTTTCCCTAAGTGTGATCATACCCCTAATTATGTCAATACAATTCTTCAATTTATTGGCATAATTCATTTAAATCAAATTTAATCTCTTAAGTGATTTAATCACTAAATTGCATTAATTTCCTTAGCCAATTAAATCAAATCAATTAAATCAAATAAAAAACAAATAAAACACATGGCTAAAGTAATTAATTAAAAGGAATTAAATAAATCCTAATTACAACTCCATTTGCAAAAGGGAAAGTCAAATCCCTAGCCAATGAGAGTTAAATCACTTGGATCACCTCACATGGATCACCAAAGATTCAATCTCTACCTCTCTTCCAATTTTAATCCTAACCTCTCATTCATCAAATTCTTCTATAAATGGAATGAATTTTAAGCTCAATAGGCCCCTAATTCTTAGTTGTTGAAAGAAAACTTATGTTGCTCTTATTTTCATAGATCTTAATGTATTTTAGCTTTCATTTTCATAGAAATTTTATAATCTTTCACTTTGGAGCTTTAAAATGAATATTTCTTGAGCATTTAGATTCAATTCTTTCAAATCTTCCATTCTAAGCTTGTATATGTCACTGATTTATGCATAATCTGAGGGCAATTATAGCATATTTCACACTCTTCTTAGATAGGGAGCAATAAGTCAATTTTAGTGATTGATATGCTTGCTAACTCTTGTTTTCTATGTTATTTCACTAATATAATGACTTATTGAAGTGTTGTGTTGCAGACAATAGGTACACAGAATAACACACACATTTCTGGCACCCAACATGGTGTTCAAATTCTTAGATTTTACCTCACTTTCTAACTATTTTTGACTGATTTGTCTTCTCTGATTTCAAGTACAAAGTCATCTTTAGTCACCAAGGCTCGCATGCAAGAAATGATATCGTATTGAGAAAATTGGATCGCATCCTGGATTTCAGAGCTCACATCTAGGGAATCCCAAATCATTTCTGGTAAAGTTTCACATCTTGTATATCTTGTGTCTCATGTTGTGCAAAGCATCGCATCTAGGAAAGGGTCTCTCATACAGTGTTTCTAGGCTTGCATTTGGGAAAGGCAATCATATCTGGTCATTTGAGTTTAAAATTAAAATGTCTAACCACTAATCTTGTGACTTTGTTTGCTTCTATCCTTTGAAAAGCCTAAGTTTTTATTATAGATTTTTGTCAGAGCCTTTTTCTCAAAAAGGTGGAGAGAAATTACTAAATTGTGGTTTTCATGTGGTTTAATGATTTAAATTGATTTTATTTGTTCAAAGAATTGAAATTTAGAAAATTTTCCAATCATTTACTAAATCAATCAAAGAATTATTCTCTTTTCCTTCAAGGAAAATTAGAAACTCAAAAGTTGATTTAGGATTTGAGAAGAATTTGTGGGATAATTGAACAAGGCAAACCTACATTGTTTAATTTCTTTTGGAAAGTAATTGAACAACACAAAGCATTAAATATTGTGTCTAAATGAACAAGTTCAATCATATAATCCCTTTTGGATAGTAATTCAACAACACAAAGCACTAACTCTTGTGAGAGAAAGAACAATTCATTATCTAAATTTGGAGAAGAAATTGAACAAGGAAATCACCTAACTATGGGGAAATTGAACAAAAAGAATTTGTTTTTCAAGTAATTTATGTTTTCATAAAATAGGAATTTAAAATCAAACTTAAGCTTATTACTTAGTCTCACTAGAGAATTTTCTCTTCCTTCCAAGTGGAGGAATCAAAGACTCATCATGGGAGATTGAGTTTTGAGTGAAGTCGTTTGAGGGAAAGAACTTTCTTGGAGTGTTTGTGGGAGAAAAGGGCATGGAATAGGAGAGTATGCTCTTCTTCTTTTGAAGAATTAGAAATCTATAACTCCTAAGCTCGTCAATCCTTTGTTATGCTTTCAAAATATTAGAGATTCTTCCGGTTGAGAAAAAAATCTCGTGGGACGACCCAAGTGAGGACAGATTTACGGCAACCCTTCCAATTCATTATAAATAAATTGTTTCCTTTTAGGCTAAAGCCTCAGAAGACATAATCAATTTTGCTCCTGGAATTTCAACATCATTCCTTGAACGTGGTTGGGTGTGTGTAGAGAAGAATTGCTTAAATATTTCTTGTGAGACTACACACATTTGAGTACTCATAGGGCTATACACCTCAATTGTTCCTTGTGAAATTCTATGGGGGATGGTTACAAATGGATGCCCCATCATAATAAACACTTGTAGTCAAAATTGCCTGATTCATCTCTTAAAGGGTGATAATATTTGTGTAAGGCAAATAGTAATTTCCCCAGATACTCATCATTTCATTCCCTCACTTGCATTTGGAGTCGGCTAATATGGCATCATGACTGGAGCCATTATGTGCTTGGTGATGGCCATATTCTTATTAGAATTTGAGTGTGTACTTGAGTCTACAGGAAAATATTTTCATTCTATGCTTAGAAACTAGGGAATAGGGAAAGTGTTTTTGTCATCCCTTAAAACAGAAACATTGCTTGATGTGCTTTAAACTTGCTAAAAAGATAACTCCAAAAAAAAGCAATGATATTCATTCCCTGACATACAAGTTGTTTTCAACTCACTGGAAAGTCTCAGAAAAACCTTACTATTGTTGGACTTAATGGGAAGTAGTACTGAGAGGGGAGGGGTGAATTAGTACCTCTAAAACTTTTAACACTTTACTCAATTCATCATTAATGATCATTCAATTCTGATTTACCAACCATTAGTGTTATTCTTTCTTATGCATATATTGTTTGTTCATAAACTTTAGTAGTTTTGAATCATTCATAGAAACATTCATGAAATTGAAAAACACATAACACAAGATATGGTATCACAAAAAACTCTTGTTAGGAAGTAAAACTACAGTGGGGATGGCACCCACAAAACTTCACTATCTGCATAATGGAAGGGAGTCAGTTTAGGATTACAATTTGATCACTTCTGATGATCTACCCTATTAAGAGTATTAAGGTGGAGACCTATTAAGATCTGTTCTATTAAGAGCTTTAGCAACAATAATTTAAGTCTGCACTCAGTTATGAGATTTACAATAGGACGGTTAAGCCCACCTTTCTTGAAAGGATTTCATTAGCATACTACACTTGTTAGAATGAGTACAAATGTTAACCTGACTGTATGTAATCTACTATTTCTGATTTACAGATCCATTAATACCTTTACAATGATAATATCAGCTTTAAGTGATTGATGAATACCTTTACTCTGCTTGTCAATAGCCTCTGTTCTACTCTTGAAAACTGATTTGAATATGTTTGTGTTCTACTGCATGAATTATCTGTCTGGTCTTTAGTTTCTCTGTGTGGCTACTATCCTCATTGAAAAAATTGCATTCTCAATGGATTGAGCACCTATTTATACAAGTATTTTGACCTATCTTGAATTCATGATTTACAATGTTAACTCTCAGATCTAAGGTTTACAACTTGACCTTGATCTTTAGTTTGCATGTTTTAAAATAGTAAAACAAATTAAAAAAATAAAGATTACATTGCTTCCTCTGCACATAATGGATTTAAAATAAAATCAAGAAATTATAAATACAACTTCAGTGATTTATCTAACATGGAAAGTTAAATCCACTTTTTGCGAGATGTAACTGACTGTCGGTTCTTGGTTGTCAGTTTGAACTTGTAGTCTGTCGATGTTCCTTGATTGAACTGATCATTGGGTTCCATGTATCTATCAGGTTCCTCTCTTTGCTCTACTGTTAGTAGCACTGTTGTTACTCATCAGGTATCATTTATCTTTTTGTCATCGGGTAACACTTAACAATTTTTGTCAGGTAACATTGGCATCAGATAGTGATGTGCCTTGTCTGTCGGTGTAGGGTAAACCGATGGTACAGATCATTTTTTCTCTAAGTATACTAATGGAGAAATATAATGCCTTCAATCTTCCCCTTTGAAATTAGTATCAAACGCTGATATGTGCATAATACTGAATTATTTACACCATGTTTATATCCTCGTCATAATAGGACTCCCCCTTACTGTGTGCATCGGTGTTGTGTATGTATATGTACATGTATACTATCTATTCTCTTATTTCCCCTTTCTTCCACTATACATATGATTTCCTCCTTTAACTGAGGTGATGTACATATCAAATTCCCCCTTTCTTTGATGCTGATGACAAAAATGTACAAATTACAATATGCCAAAATTGTGACAAAAATGTGTAACTTACAATGTGTCAAAGACATTAGAATGGGTAACTTTGATATCTTCCATTAGTTTCTCCAAATGTTCTTTCAACTATTCTAGGGCCATGTGTTGCAGCTCTAGTCTGGCGTGCATATCATAAATGTTGTCTTGGACAGACATTTCAGGGGTGGAAATTAGAGTACTTGCCTATGTCATATTTTTCTGTAGGAGTGTAAGTGTTGGTAAGAGCTTAACTTGTAGCTCATTGACCTCATCTCTGTATTTCATCTCCACAAACTAAATGTCCTATCTCTGTTTCCTAGCCTGTATTATCTGTTGATTGTGCAATTTAAGTGCTTCTTCGATGGTGGGAAGATCAACATCTATTTTTGCTATCTTGTTTGTATACTCCTTAGTGAGTTGATCTAAAGTGCACAATTTCTTAATTAAGGTAACCACTTCTGATAAAATTGGCTAATTTGTATTTATCAATTCAAATAGCTTGACCTTTTTCAATGCAAATTCTTGGCTTATCTTCTCTGCGAGCTTGAATTCATACTTTTGTTCAAGTCTCTCTTCCATTTTTTTCTTAGCATTTATATTCTGAGATGTTATTGCATCTGTGAGTGTGACCAATTGATCAATGATTGGACTTTGTTGATCAATGTTTATGTCTAGTACAATTTCTTGAAGTATATTTCTTGCTACTTCCAGTACCTTGTGTTGGAATTATGTTATATTTGTCATCAGTGAAAACACTTATTCAATTCTGAATGCTTACCGAGCTCATCACTCAGTCCACATCTTATACCGAGCATTCAGCAATCACTTTGTAAAGCTCAGCGGTTAAATAGTTCAAACCGAGCAGAACAGTAGTCACCGAGCATATGAACAGTTCAGTAGTGGTTACCAAGAAGAGAAACATGTACCGAGTAGACGGTAGTCACCGAGCTTCACCGTAACTACCAAGCCAACCGAGAAGTCAGTTACTACCGAGTCACCAGCGGTTACCGAGTGACACTATAGCTACCGAGTCACCAGCGGCTACCGAGTTCCAAGCTACACTTCGGGACTAGTATGGACCGAGCTTCTACTCTTACCG
>MU225789.1:5873243-5884342 GCA_018584345.1 Thuja plicata
CAAGGTGGACCTAGCAGTCCTAATTACTTCTAACAGGGCAGATCATCAGAAGTGATCATTGTAAGCCTTAACCGGCCAACTTTATACTGCAGTACCAAAGTTTTGTGGGTACCATCCCCACCCCAGTATTACTTTCTATTTGGAAGGTTTCTGGGTCACCAAATCTTTGTGTTTATGTGTTATGAATGGTTATACTTTCATGCTTGCAGTAGATTAGATAAATGAATGGTCAAATTATATACATGTGCAGAAATGTTTTAAATTTTTAAGAGTTACTGATTCACCCCTCCCCTCTCAGTAACTTGGCTAGTCTTGATTATTTCCAACACCTTGGCCTCTTTTGCTGCTCTTTTTAGCTTGTCTTGAATGGCCTTCTCTCACATAGATTTTCATACTTTGTCAGTGTTGTCAGATCCAATGTTCTTGGATCATAGACTGGAATCTCAATGATTTCATCCAGAGTTACTGGATTCTTGTTATTTCCTTTCTTCCTTTTTGAGATTTGAGGGGATGCAGATATATGAATTACCATAGCTAGTTCATGTGTTCACTCTAAATTCCTTGGGGAAGGTTTTTTTGATGAAGCATCTTGTGTTTTCTACTCTATAGGCACCTGTCAGTTATGTGAAGACGTCTCTTCATTAACCTTCGGTGTCTCTGTAGAATGTGCTTTGGTTTTCTTTTCATTCTCATCCTTCTTTTCTTCTTCACCTGTCTCTGAAGGCTTGTCCCCTATTTCCTTTTGAGTGTTTTCCTTACTTTGATCAGTAGAAGCATTCTTCTGATCATCACTTGCAGCTTTCTCTATAGTAGTATCTGTTGTCCCTTTGGCTCCTTCATCACCCTTGTCTTTGGGTGTGCTTGTCTCTTTCTCATTTGATCCTTCATTGCCCTCTAGTATGTTTATTGACTTCATTAGGATAGGCATGTTACTTTGAGTTGCTGCTTGGGCTTTGTCAACATTGATGTCCTGCTGGTTAGTTAGTGCCTTGTCAGCAGTGAAATCCTCATCCTTTTGTATATTTTGTGCAGGGTCTTGCACAAGTGGATGCAAGATTGATTTGTCCTGCATTTTCTCATCAGCAATGTCAACTATCTTGCAATCTAATGTCTTCAGGACTTGATGGCTTTTTTGATCCTTGAGTGTGATATATATCACATCATATTTCTTCTTTGGATCATTTTCAAAATCATAATGAGCGATTATCTATGCTATTATCATTCAGGCCTATATCTAAGTTGATAGGCTCATCATCACTTTCTTGATTGTCCAGAGCAATATGCTGAGGACTTTCATTATCTGTCTCCTCCTCTCTGTGAGGTGTGTTTGTGAGAAGTAATTGCTTATCAACACTTGTTGACTCTGTCGGTAGATATAGGAGATGTCTCCATTTGGTCTTTGTCATTGAATCCAATTCTATGAACTTTCTCTCTAGTACTTTATAGGCCCTTATTTTGGCTACAAATTTGCTTGAGTTTTTCTTTAATACTTCTTGTATTTCTTCAAACTTGGATTCAGGTGGCATTAGTCTCACAAGAATTATTTATCTTGTTTCTCTTTCTATTTTCAAGGCATATGACCATTGTTGGTATATCCTTTTACCTAGATTTTCAGGTATTTAATTCACAAATTTAGCAGGGGCATACTTGTTTTTTGTCATTGATTTTATGACTGCTTCCTATATATTATTCTAATCCTCTAGATTCAGTGTATCCCACTGCCTAATATTTTTATCAGTCATTGTGCCATGGGTAGCAATTGATTTGGCAGCTTCATCTGCCATTTGGTTCCTGAAGTTCTTCTTTACTACATCTGGTTCATCATCTTTGGTGTCATCCAAGTCAGCCTGTGTCCTGACAAACCTTTTTCTCTTCTTTGGTGGTGTGGTTTTGATAGGTTGTTGTTTTGTTCTTTTTGCTGGCTGCTTCCTTATATAGGTCCTTACTTGACCTTTCTTAAGTGGTTTTGTATCGGTGGCAGCAGTCTGAATTCTTGCTGTTTGCTTCTTTGTAGGAGGTGGAGATGGAGGTGTATCAAATTTAGTAGCCTCTGTATCTGATTTCCTTTCTTCTATTTCTTTAATGGTGTTTCCCTATTCATCAGTTTCCTCCTGTTGATCTTGCTCTTCCTCTTCAGTAACCGATAGAATCTTCTTGAGATTCTTGACCATTTTATCTTTCTTGTTTATAGTCTTCTTGACTTCTAGGCCATGTTTTATCTTAGATTTGGCCTCCTCATATGTACCAAATCTTGGTTTTTTCTTATCAATGGGCTCATTGAGTAGTGCCTCAATTTCACTTGTAGCTAGATCAATATTGATCTCATAGTCTAATGATGATAACCAAGCAATTCTTGGTATAACCGGTTTGATGTGTGTGAAGTCTGTGTCTACCATAAAAAATATTTCATCTTTGTTCTTTTCAACCAGTTGCTCAGGTATCCTAGTTCTTTCCATCTTCTTTTCCTTGAATTCAAGGAAGTATGCAGACATTACAAACTCAAAGTTTTCTCCTAGTGACTTAATCATTTCACTAATCTGTTGGGTTACCAGTTTGGTAGAGTCCCATACAAATTTTCCTATTGAAGGAAAGTATTCTTGAAAATAGAAAAATATACACATAGTAAGTGATCCAAACTTACATGCATTTCTCTTTAAAGACCTGATTTTGATCATATTTTCATCAAGTTGTTTTAGTAGGATCTCACACAGATCCATTTCAATTCCCTTTGCTACAATCTTGTATGATGTGCTTACTATTGTTGCAGAAATGTTGTTCATTCTGCTAGCTTGAAAAATTTTGTAACCAATAACACATGCACCGAATTTCAACTCTTTGTTGATGATTGTGTTTACCTTGAGACCTCTGTTGTCTCCTTCTGCATTGGTGATTTTTGTAACTTCTTTCATGGATGGATGTTTGTGTGCCCTAGGCTTGTCGATTATTGGATAACTAGTGACAACATGAAGAACATCCTTTGTTATTTTCTTGGGTTGGTCTAGTCATAGTTTGTTGTCATGCATCCTGCTCAAGACAATCTTAATCCATTGTCTTGAATTCCCTCAGAAAATGTAGGGCATTAGTTAACCCTTTGACCTCCAAGTGTTTGTGTTCTTCTTTCAGATTTCCCTCGGCATCATATATCTTCTTATAAGCTTCATCCATTTTTAAATCACCTATTTCTGCTATCTTGCAGTGAATATAAGACCTAACATCTTCTATGAGCAAAACCCTAGGCAGGATTTTTGAAAATGCGCTGGCTTCATCAGGTTTTGATGCAATCTCTGGATAGATCTTCTATTTAGGTTCTATACATGTGTTGTTCTTGATTAGTTTCACCACATTCTTCTTTTCATTCTTCAACTTAGCAGTTCTTGATGTAGTTGCCATTGTTTTCTAAGTACTTAGGGTTTTCTTGAATTTAGGGATTTTCTTAACAAAACAGTAACAAAAATCTTTCGGTGTCTTTGGTACTTACTTCTATTCACAATGGTTATGAGGAATCTGTTCTCTGTATGTTGAACAATTTGTAGATGCTTCTGCTTTCTGTTCTTGAATCGCTTTGATGTCGCTTTGCTTTCTCTTCAAATCACAAGTGAAAAATGAAGTTTTCATGTCGACTATTTATAGACTTTTTGACCTAAGTCTTTGCAATAAATGCTCAACAACTCATCGGGACATGAAGACGGGTTTCATCTGGAGGATATTTCAAATCATCATCGGTGAAGACATGTTTCTTTGGTAAGTTGTTAACCTTTTGATTTTACCGATGGATATCGGTATTCTGTTACGACCACTTCTTAACTTTTCTTTCTTACCGATGGTCATCGAGTTATTATGGCAGTTTACCATTTTTACTAGTTGACTAACAATTTTCGGTAAGTGTGAATAACTCCTTCTTGTGTTCACCGATGATTTTAGGTAGCTGTTTACCAATGGTGTTGCTTTCTTAGATTAGTAACAAGTAAAGTAGTATGCATCTTTGATTCATGTAGATTTTGACTATATAAAAATTTATATAATGGAACTAATGCAAAATATAACTTGGTATAGTGCAGTTCCATACTTACTTGTTCAACTTAAGTGGGGTTGGTGGTGTCACCAGATCCATTGGATGGGGTGTCACCATTTGCATTGCTTTGATCCAGCTTCATCATTGCTTGAAGCTTTTATCCACATTTTGTCTCTTGCCCTCTGGATATCTTTAATGGTCTTACCATTGGGATATGTGCTTGTTTCTGTCAATCTGTCTTTGGAATCTTTCTTGAGATGACCAAATTTATGACAGTATAAGCATGCCATTCCAGGGTTTGACCAACCTCTATACCTTTTTGTCCATGCTCTCATGCAATTTGCAGCAATGTGACCATATCTACCACATGCTGTATAGTTTGTCCAAGTGTTGTAAACCCATACATATTGATTACCAATTCTCTTTGGCTGATAAGGAACTTCTTTACCTCTTGGATTCCATGCTTGCCTTTTCTTTTTCTAGCATTCTTTAGATGTGTTCCCATTCATCTTGCATGTAGGACAGTATTTTTCCATGTAGGTTTCCTTCTTTGGCTTTTCTATCTTTCTCTTGCATTCATAAGCCTTGTGTCCTTTCTTGTTACATTTATAACAGAATTCTATGAATGAATATGTAGGTGTAGATTTAGGAGTACCTTTCATTTTACCTTTGCATGTATTTGATGTGTGCCCTTGCTTTCCATGGTGCTTGCATGTTTGCTTCCTTGGTCTTGGATTTTCATAGACATTCTTTGGATTTGATGATTCTCCATTTTCGATAAAGCCTCTACCGCTGTTGTTGATGACTCTTCATTGTCCTTCAAGAAAGTCATCCATTCTTTTATTGCTTTCTTCAACCTTTCTGATAATCTCATTATGGTGTTGCTGAATTCTAACCTCATGCTTTAGCTTTTCATTTTCTTCTCTTAGTTCACTGATAATTTGTATTCTCTCAATGAGTTCTACATTTATTCTATTTGCTTCTTGACTCATAAGGATAATCTGATTTGCGAGATCATGGTGATGCTCAGCATGTCTTTGAATTTCTATTTCCTTTTCCTGTAGTTTCTCTGAAATCTTCCTTCTATCATCAATAGAAAGTTTTCTTTCTGCTTCAGCTTGTCTGGAAGAACTCGTCACATCAATCATTCTTACCATCTTGGTCTCTTGACCGATTTGTAGCATCTTTATTTTCTCTGTCAGATGTAGGTTGATCTCCTTTCGATTTGTGATGTCATCTTCTGATGTATCTGATACATTACTTGCATTTGATCCTGAAGATTTAAAGAAATCTGGAATCTCTTCTTCCTGATAGTCTTTTTCATTGTTCCTGGTAACCATACTTTTTCTTTCATCTAACAGCTCTCTCATTTTGATTCTTGCTTCTTTATACTACTCATAGAACATCTGTATCTCAAGATTTTTGTTCTCAATATTCTTATCAAGTTTGTACTTCTCCATTGTATGATCTTTTCTCTTAATCTTTTAAGCTTATCAAGAAGATACTTAGCTCTGATACCAATTGTTGGACTTAATGAGAAGTAGTACTGAGAGGGGAGGGCTGAATCAGTACCTATAAAACTTTTAACACTTACTCAATTCATCATTAATGATCATCCAATTCTGATTTACCAACCATTACTGCTATTCTTTCTTATGCATATATTGTTTGTTCACAAACTTTAGGAGTTTTCAATCATTCATAGAAACATTCATGAAATTGACAAACACATAACATAAGATGTGGTATCGCAGAAAAAACCTGTTAGGAAGTAAAAAGTGTGGTGGGGATGGCACCCACAAAACTTCACCATTTTCAAAATGGAAGGGAGCCGGTTAAGGCTTACAATTTCATCACTTCTGATGATCTACCCTATTAAGAGTATTAAGGTGGAGACCTGTTAAAATCTACTCTGTTAAGAGCTTTAGTAACACTAATTTAAGTGTGCACTCAGTTATGAGATTTACAATAGGATGGTTAAGCCCACCTTTCTTGAAAGGATTTCATTAGCGTACTACACTTGTTAGAATGAGTACAAATGTTGACTTGACTGTATGCAATCTACTATTTCTAATTTATAGATCCATTAAAACCTTTACAATGATAATATCACCTTTAAGTGATTAATGAATACCTTTACTCTGCTTGTCGGTAGCCTCTGTTCTATTCTTGAAAACTGATTTGAATGTGTTTGTGTGCTACTGCATGAATTCTTTGTCTGGTCTTTAGTTACTCTGCGTGGCTACTATCCTCATTGAACAACTCACATTCTCAATGGATTGAGAACCTATTTATACAAGTATTTTGACCTATCTTGAATTCACAATTTACAATGTTAACTCTCAAATCTAAGGTTTACAACTTGACCTTGATCTTTAGTTTGCATGTTTTAAAATAGTAAAATGAATTAAAACAATAAAGATTACATTTCTTCCTCCGCACATAATGGATTTAAAACAAAATCAATCAGTTATAAATACAACTTCTATGATTTATCTGACTTTAAAAGTTAGAACCACTTTTTGCGAGATGTAACTGACCGTTGATTCTTGATTGTCAGTTTGAACTTGTTGTCTGTCAGCATTCCTTGATTAAATTGATTGTTGGGTTCCCTGTATCTATCGATTTCTTCTCTTTGTTGTACTGTCGGGTAGCATTGTTGTTACTCGTTGGGTATCATTTATCTTTTTGTCATTGGGTAACACTTAACAGTGTTTGTTGGGTAACATTGGCTTCAGATAGTGTTGTGCCCTATCTATCAGTTTAGGGTAAACCAATGGTGCAGATCATGTTTTTCTCTAAATATACTAATGGAAAAACCATAATACCTTTAACTGTGAAACAAAATTTCACTTACTTTGAGATGAAACAAGAAAAACATGACAAACTATCAGAGGCATCAGCTCACATCTAGGGAGAAAACTTAGGTCGCTTCTGGTTGCATCAGCTCACATCTAGGGAGAAAACTTGCTTTTGGTAATTTATGCCTCACATTTAGGGAGAAAGCTTGCATGTTGTATTTCAAATCTCACTTACAGGATTTAAAAGCTCGCATCTGATTAAGCAAAACCTTGCATTCAGTGTACTGCATCTAGGACAGTGGGCGCTTGAATATTTTTCTCTCATAGAAATTCACTATATTTGGATACCCTTTTGGCTCTTTAGTCTGGTCTTGTTTCTTTTTCTGGTCCGCCTGTTACTATTTCAAAACTTTTTGAGAAGTCTACCTTGCATGTCCTTTTGGGTTCTCACAATTGGTCTCAAAATGTGTGGTCTATTCACTTTTCAAAACATCTTGATTCCCAACTCAATATAAAGGAATTCTAACTCTCTAACGCTGGAGTCATTCACTTACATCAAACACAAACAAATCTCCTACTTGGACACACTTACTTGGACAATTTGAGACTCTACTTGACACTATTGGAAACCTTTTGACATAGTTGAGATTCAGCTTTCATGGTTAACACAAGATGCAACAAGTATCTTGCTGACGAATCAAAAGTACCTCCTAGGTTACTACAATTTCAACAAGGAGAAACATCTCGTAATCCCTTATTTGACACAGAATAACTTGCAATGGAAGATCCTCATAATGAATGGAGTAAATATTTTGAAGAATACAACAATGACAAAAACCAAAGACAAGAAGACAGTAGTAGTGAAGAAGAAATAAACATTACTCATCCTTTTTTTGACATAGATAGTGATGGAGAAGTGCTCGAGGAAGAGTATAACAGACTCAGAAAAAGTAGAAAATTCCAACGGACATTGGAAAAGATCATTGGTGAAGACAAGGAAATACACTTTCTACATCTAGCATCCCTTGGATTCAAACTCCCTAAAGATTATGATGTTGAAAGACTAAAGGAAAAAGAGATACCAACCCCTATCTCTACTCTCACCAAACAATTGACCTTGATGTAAGCTGAACTTGCAACACTAAAACAAAAAAAGGTCAAACCAACAAAAAAATACTCTTTGGACCATATTTGTCCATTTCCTTTTGACAAGAGTATCAACATGATTCCATTTCCTCCCAACATGGAAAGGCCCAAATATGAAAAGTATATGGGAGAGACTAATCCACATGACCATGTGAGAGAGTTTTGTTCTCTAAGCATAGAGTACATGCACGAACCTACATACCTAATGATGCTATTTTCGGGAAGTTTAGGTAGAAATGCTATGGAGTGCTTCTCCAAACTCACACCAAAGGTGAAATCATTTGAGGAGTTAATACAATGTTTTTGTCCAATAGTACTCCTACAATATACAACATGATGTAACCATGATGGACTTATGTAACACAAAGCAAAGAACCGCTAAATCCTTTACACACTTTTAACAAAGGTGGAGGAAAATATTTGCTAGGTATTCAAGAGCTATTCCCACATTGGAAAAGGTGGAAATTTGTATTAACAACTTGATACCTGAATTAAACTATGCTTTTCAAATGCAAGATTCACCTAGCTTTGATAGGATGATCAAAAATGCCATCTATATTGAAGAGTTCATGGTTAAGAAAGGAGAAATCACACTTCAAAGTGATAGTAAATCTACCAACTAAAAAAACCAAGCCTAAGTGATGAAAAAAAACAAGAATTTTGTTTAACGATGGAGTGGTAGATGCATCCAATGCTAATCCTAAACTAGCAGTGTTCATTTTAACAAAATTCTTACAAGCAAACAAAGAAGCCAAGATAAAAACCACAGTACCTAAAGCAAACAATGAGAACAACAAGAGTAGACCTTGGACTTCTAGACCTTAATGAACATTCACTCCTTTGGGAGATGCTCTTGAGACAGTCTTGAAGACATCTTGGAAAACAAAGTTCTTACAATTCCCGATTCAAAACCATGGGAACCAAAAGTCAAACCGAGATGGTGGGATGATAATTCTTATTATGTCTTTCACAAAAACAAGGGATATAAGACTAATAACTGTGTTAATCTTAAACATGTTATACAAGACCTTATTTAAGGAGGCAAGATCAAAGTGGAAGGACACACAAATAATGAACACCATACAACATTTAACAAATCCTTCCCTAACTATGAGAAAGGGGAGGCTTCTAAAGGAAAAGGAAGCGAAGTGAATTACACCTACTCCAATAACAATAATGTGATCAATATGTTGGACATTAAATATGAATCAATCAATGTGATCACTATTAAAGGTGTTAAAGACACATCCATACAATCCAATATAGTGACTCAAAGTCAAGAACAAGTCACAATCAAAGGAGATAGCTCATCAAAACAAGCGACATCCTCAAAATTACCTATTTTCACCATTCCTGAAGTAGCAACAACAAGACAAATAGTTACCATTCCTTCAACAATCTATAACTTGGTGGATCAATTGCAAATAACCTCTGCTCAAATTTCTATATTTGAGTTACTTAAAATCTCTTCAATGCATAGGGAAGTTCTTTAACAAGCCCTACATTCTGCAAATGTTCCAAAAGACATTAATGTAGATAAGATCTAGGCAATGGTTAATCATATCTCAACACCACACTATCTCTCTTTTTCAGAAGAAGATGACAAGTCATTGACTCATCTGCATAACCAACCCCTACACATTGAAGTCTTAATTCACATATCCTATCTCAAACGTGTATTGATAGATAGAGGCGCAGGGTTGAACATATGTCCTTTCAATCTAATAAAGAAGTTGGGACTTTTAGAACAAACCATTGACTCAAGAAGTAAGATAACTATCAAATCTTACGATGAAGAAGAAAGATCATCTAAAGGCCTTATTGTTCTACCAATCAGAATAGGACCAGTTGAAAGAAATGTGATTCATCAAGTTCTAGATCTACCCTTGGCTTACAACATACTATTAGAGGGACCTTGGATCCATGAAATGAAAGCAGTACCATCTACTTACCACCAATGTATCAAATTCCCACATAGTGGGGTTGAAGTAACAATTCTTGCGGATACTAGTTATGCTTGCAACAATTTTAAAGCACATAGTATGGTTCCTCATAATAAGGAATTCCCAAAAGAATCTATACCTGAAACTAGTAAAGACATGGTGATGAGGAGATTTGGAATGACATTAAAACTTGAAAAATCTAGTATGGGAGAGTACAAGCTAGACATGACCCCATCATTAACAAAACTCCATGTCTCTCCAAGATCTTATGGGAAACTTCCTCATCTTTCAAACCTACTACATCTGAAGAACCAAACACTCACAAATAAATTGGTATGGTTAGAGCCTCTACTTCTCAACAGGATGAAAAAGAGAAAAAATTAGTCTTGGCTTGGCTTTACAAAGGAGAACGGAAAGAAAATGAGGTAAAACATGTTGAGATATCCCAGAAAAGTATGGTAAAGGATATGACCTTCTCAAACAAATGGGATAAAAAAGTGTATAGTTGGAAAATGGAAGCACTTCCATTTTATACATGTTTAACCTTCTGAGTAAGTGGTTTGGGGTCATGAAAAGTGCCTTGAATGGGTTCCTGATCTTAACATGGCTTCTCCCCTATTCTGTCCCTATTTCCACTCCTGTTAAGCCTGATTTCTGCATTCTAAACTGCAGACTGGTGATTCTAGGCTTCAGGGTCAGGGTCAACCTTTTAGGTCTATGTCAACCTCAACCCTGACCTAGGTCAAGGTCGACCTCAACCTTGACCCAGGGTTCAGATCCTCAGGTCTCACAGTTTTTGGAGGTCGGCCTTTGCAAAAAGTATTTCCAGCTTTCGAGTCGGCTGTTTCAGGTTTTGAAGCGTTGATTCCTAAATTTTATTTTATATAGGTCCTCTTCTAGGGTTAAAGGCTTTAATGGGAATTTAATCTCCTATGTAGGCCTCCTTAGAAGATTGTGCCCTAATTTCATATAAAAGGGAAGCTTTCTCTCTCATTTTCTCTAAGTCTTCTAAGTGATACTAAGTTCTCTATTGAAACCTATGCATCCTTTAGCAATTAACATCATCAATTAAGAAATCAAGCAAGATTTCAAGCAAGCATTCATCCATTCAAGTATCCATTTTCATGAAGGAGATCCATTGGAGGCCATTGAAGGATTGAAGCTACATAGTGCCCTTTTGGTGATCTCTCCATCCAC
>MU225790.1:32235-52840 GCA_018584345.1 Thuja plicata
AGATAGGGAGATGAACAGTTGAGATCAAAGGGAACTGGAGAAGCCATCAGTAAACTCCACCTCTTCAATTGGTAAAGAGGAGACAAAGTTTGGTTGACTGAAGAGCTAATTGTGAGTTACCTTTTTTTAACTAAAGAGGTGGGTGAAGTTACCCATGTGGACTAGAGAGGTGGGTGATGTTACCCATGTGGACTAGAGAGATGGGTGGGGTAACCCATGTGATCTAATTGGAGTTATCTCTTTGAAGATAAATGAAAATTTAATTCATTTATTTAATTAAAGTTTTCAACATGTGAGATAATTGAATTCTTTTTTATTTAGAATTGCTTTATTGAATGAAATTAAATTAAATTAACTGGAAGAATTTAATTAGTAAGTTTAAATATTTGAATTTAAACTATAGGAAATTGAGTTTAATTAATTAATTAATTAATGGTCATTAATTAACTAAGGTTAATTAATTAAATAAAATTAATTATTTAATTAATTTTGGGAATTTGATTAGATGATTTGGGGAATGAATTTAGAGGAAAATAGATGATTAATTAATGATTAAAAACCATTAATTAATAGATGAAAATTAGCGTTTTTAATGTAAAGTCGCAAGCCTGTCCATTTTCGGGTGTCTACACTCTCAAATCTTGCTCCATACTTAGCATTAGGACTACATTCACCTTCTCTATGTCCAAATTGATTACAATTGTAATAATATCCATTAAAGGATTGAGTTTTAGGACTTACCAGTTGGTATCTGCAAACATGCTATGTGTGACATGGTTTCCATAGTTGTAGTATGTAGGCTTTGATTCTTTTATTTCTTGACTACTGATAGGTGACTTGGATTTTTCTTGTTTCTCCTTGTTCTTTTATGATTCTTTTGTTTCCTATGTACTCCTTCCAGTGTATCCCAATCCAGATGTGTCATTAGATCTCCTTTTCTAATTAAGTTGTTCAAGGATCTTTAGGGTACTATAATGTCCTCTCTTAAGATGTTCATGTGCCTCTTTTTCTTTCTTAAGTTGTTCTTGTGATTTCTTCAATTCATTCTTCAACATTTGATTTTCATCTCTCATTTTTCCATTCACTTCTCTCAGAGTTTCATTTTCAATGATAACTTGTTCATTTTCTTCATGTGCATCTTGCAAATGTTCATACATTATAGAATTCTCTCTGTTGATGTGATACCATTCTTCTTCTTTTACTTTCAATTTTTCTTCAAGTTCTTTCCTTGCATCTTCTGGAAGTCTCTTATGTTCAAGATATTCACACATAGCTACTAATTTTCCTTCAAATTCCTTTTTCACATTTGACAGTTCTTTTCCCAAATTTTCATTTTCCTTCATGACTTCATCTAGGGCTTCTTGTGATTCATCAGACATACTTGCTTCTGACAGTTCGTCGCAATAGTCTTGTGTATCTCTTAAGTTTTCAGCCAACCGCTTTATTACAACAAGGCATTTCCTTAATCTTTCTTTCAAATCTTCAATTACTTGCACAAGAGTTCTTCCTTTTTCCATAGTTCTCAACTCAGGATCTTTTAATCAAGTTGTTAGACTTTCCTTAAGAGTAATAATTCTCTAATAGAAATTTTTGGGTATTAAGCACTAAGTAATGCACTCAGAGGGGGGTTGGATCAATGTATAACCAGTTCAACAATCTAAACTAATTATGATGACAAGTTACAAGAAAAAAAGTTAACTGATTATTTGATACATTAACCATTATTTCTGATCACACTCATAAACATAAAATAGTAAATAAAAACCAAAACATCACAATGACAACACATGTGACACGCATATTTTGGTATCATGGAAACCCTTGTAAGAGGGGAAAACCATGGTGGGGATGGAACCCACAATCTTCTCTACTGTAGTGTGGAAGGTTCCCTGTGAGAGGCTTACAAAAAATCCTTCTAAGAGTTATACATCTTGTGAGAGATGCCTAGTACACTATGAGATGTACAATACAGACCTTTGAAAGTCTACCTCATGTGAGGATTAAAATCTACAATCTAGAGATTCACCTTGTAAAAGGATTTAGAAACTAAGACCTGTAAGAGTCTACCTTCTGAAATGATTTAGCTTATTGCAATTGTAAGAGAACAAAAAGAGATTGATCTGTAGTAGCACACCTTTCCTATAAGATACTTTAATTCATGTAGCTTCTCACACTTCCATACTATTTGTGACTCAAACCTCTCCTTCCAATCTTTCCACAATCTCCTATACCGGTCATTGATTGATCTTCCTTCACAAAACTGTCTAACCTCTGCTCTCTCATTATTTTCCTTCATAGATAATATTTTATTAGATTCCTTACTATTTTTTCTGCTTAATCAATTCCATTGATTTTGCCTCTTAAGTTTTTTTATCTCCTCTCATTCAATTCACCAATCTCGAGAATTTAAACTTGCCTTTTAGGTCATTTTACACTTTAGGTTCAACTTCTTGTAGAATGTTCTAGATCATTGCTAACTTTAGATAAAATCATCCATTAAATCAACCCAATAGAATCTTGACAACTCAAATAACCTTTATAATAAACCTCACCTTGAAATTTGCGTCGATCTGTCATTAGCGATCAAAGAAAGAATGTTGCAGTGTTTATTCCAGAATATTGATTAATCATTCAATTCCAAATAATATATTAACATTTAAAGAGTCAGACGTGCATTTCATCTCTAACATGTTATAATACATCATCCTATAAAACCACTCCTCATAATACTTCAATCTTCATATTCATTCATTAGATTTCCATCATGTTGTTGTTGTCACTTAGCATTTTTTAGGTTGTTTAGACTAGATTCTTCATTACTGGTCATGGTCAATTGATATGATAGGTTTTTTAGTGTGTTGACCATCAATGACAACATTTGATTAGACAAGTATTATTGTTTTTGGTCTTTCCCAATTAGATGATAATGTCAATAGAGGTCTTCCCAAACTCTCTTAGAATTCAATTAGGGAGCTAGCATGAGCACAACCATGATGCCAAGCCTCCCACCACCTATGCCATATCTCTCTAGAAAAAAAAGGTAAAGAAAGAAAAATGGGAAGTACATTCCTCATTGTGATCTAGAATGTTATTAATAAAGGAGAAAATAAATTTATTTTTTTGAGGTAATCTAAAACACTACCTCTTTGGAGGTGATGGGGGATATGAACATTGAATCCTCTCTTTCTACCCCTATTTCTAAGGAGAAGAAATCTAATCTCACTTCAAATATTCCACTATCCTTGGTTCCTAAAGGGAAGATATTGTAAGAGGTCCTCCCTAAGGATATCCTTATATCCATCAAGGATAATGATACAATTGTGAATGGGCCTATAAAATAAAAGGAAAGAAGGTTAAAATTAAGTTATCTTCAACTAATGTTCACAATAAATATACATTTCATATTCTTGAGGATGAGTCCTCTTGTAAAAGAAAGTCTACTAGGATTGAAAAGTTTTTTCTCCAGGATCAACAAGTTGTGTTCTACTAATCAGAAGGAAAATTGTGTGGTTGAGGAAGGGGATGAGCATGATGTTCTCTCACTATCTAGTTCTAAGGAAGATATTCGTATTGAGTATGATTAATTTTAATCTCAACTTGAAGAGAATAAAGATTTAAATACTCTAGATGTTCATACTAAGGAGATGAATAATAGTAGCAAGGAGCTGTATAGAATTACTGAGGATAATAAAGTTGAGATTAAGGATAAAATGCTAGACACATATTATTGGAGTAATTGTCGGACAAAGTAATGGGGTGTCCAATTTTTAAGGAATATTGGATTGACTTGTATGAGACTTTGAAATTGTATCAAATTTCATGCTTGTTAAAATGGAAAAGGCTATGAATGAGCTGGTAAAAATCATATATATGATATAATGAAAGATCTATTGTTGACTTCTTATAGTTCGGTAAAAGATTATTCATCGTAATAAATAGTATGACAAGGATGATGATGTATAGGTCTTTATGAAGAAGAATGACATGCAAGTTGAAAAACTATTGAATAGAGTGACTAAATGGTATCAAACACTCAATTTTATGAGTCAAGACTAGGAATCCTTTCTCTAGCTCTTAGGAAATTTGTGCTTTTTTTGGTTAATTATTTGGCTATTGTCTTATTTTTGTTCTTTTTTATAATATTAATGCTTGTTGGTATGACATAGTGGCCAACTAGTGCTCTATGTTTAAATTGTTTAATCTTTATGTCTTTCTTTTATAACTAGAACTATCTTATTATAAGCCCAATTAGATCCTTTACCTACCTAAATAATAAAAACTAATGCATTTCCTTTTATCTTCTTACCATATAAGTTGATGAGTGTGAGAGTTCATTCTATACTAACCTAGAGGCCTGTCATCCTATGACTAATACTTGAATGCACATAAAAAACATGACAGAAAATAAGGACTAAATATGTCACACATAAGTCTAAGAGATTCCCATATTAATTCCACAATGTATTTCTATTGGACCACAAAACATAATATCTAAAAAAATGTACAATTTCAAAAAATGTAAGAAAAATATTAATAGTAACTCAAACTTCACCTAAAATTCAAATTTAATGCCTCAGAATTTTAAGCATAGCCTTTTGAAACTAAACATATGAAAAAAATAGTTTTCTAATCACATAAAATTGAGATTTTTTATTAATTGTAACACAAAATATAACTTTTTAATATTCTTAAAATATAAAAATTATCAAATTAATTTCTTACAATTTAACAATTCTTATATATACTTAACCTTTCCAAAAGATACTATGTATAACCAAATCTGACAAGCCTGACCTGCAAAAAAAGGGAAATTTCATAAAATATAGTTTTAATTCATTTATCTTTATCCAAACAATTTAAAATAGAAAAAAAGAGAGTTTCAAGTAGCTCTTTCACTCTTCCAACACACTCCAATAGTTGATTGAAATCTTCAACCCCAAGCAGCAAATTCAAAATACCAAGGCAAATGAAAATGAGAAGTGTATGTAACCAAAATATTCTAATATCCAAAAATGCAGTCCTACAATATCATCCCAAATGATCTCCCCTTTGTGTTTTAAGGAAAACCCCTCCTTTTATTTTTACACTCAAGCACACTATAGAAGATATTTGGTTAAAAATAATAATTTCTTTTAACATTACATTTTATTTTAATTTTTTTATACATATGATAATATTAAAAAGACAGGGAAGGAAAATGTTATGATTGTTCAAAATTATAATTTCATTTTAAAAGATATAGATCTCATTTTACTAAAAGAAATTTACATATATTGCGAGATATCCAAATGATGAAAATAAACATAAAATAATCTTTATTAAAATATTAAATTATTTCTAAACAATTATAAATAAATTTTAAATGCACTTGATCATAAGAATTGAACAACTTATATAAAACACACAAACATAGTTTATAGGTGCTCACATGACTTGAAAACTTTAAATCAAGTGTTTCAAATCAAGGCTTACAAGTATACACAAGACTCATCTAGTGTATACTTGAGCCTTCTCAGGATGGATTAAAGAATCTTCTATTATAAGATGTAGACACCTTCTCCAATATCTTCCTTGATCAACTCTAGAAAGGCAAAAGCCTTTTCATGAGAGCTTGCAAGAAAAACCTTCATGTTTGTAAGTAGACCACAATGCAAAGGAGAAGTCTTAAATTGCATTTAATAAAAATACCACCCAAGTTACTCACCTTGATGTTGGCATCATGGCCCTTTCGGGCTCCCTAAAGAGCCTCCTTAGAGAGGAAGAAAGGAGGAAGCTTATTCTTTGATAAGAAACTAACAACCTCCACATCCATAGAATTTGAGAGGAAAATGGAATTAACATATGGGATATTTTTTCAAATAGAGTTTCACCACTCGATCCTACTTATGGTGGGGATCCTAGTGATATTATTTCCTAGACAGTTTCTGATGGCATATAAAAAATCATTCTTTAGCCTCTCATTCTCCTGCCCACATTGTGGGTACCCACTCTTGAGGTGGGATACTAGATTTTCTTCTAGTGTGCCATTTATGGCCTATGTTTGTAATAACCAACACCTTTATTTTTATTAGTGTGATTTTTATCTCTATCAATTCCTAATGGTTGTGGTTGTGTAAGGGACACCACCCTTTCTTTGCTACTAATTTTAATTAAAACATATAAAAATAAAAGACACATTACAAATTTGGAGAACAATGACATTCCAATTATTTCAAGAATTGAATCTAACATTAAAGAGGCACCAAAATGTAAACACTTTTTCATGTCAAAGGGATGGATGCATTTATTGTTACTATGGGAGAAAGCATATTGAATCACCAAAACTAAGATACAAATGAAAATACCTAAAAGAAGGAAATAAAGAGCTCAACCTATTAATCTAGGGATCAATTAATGTATAATTATTGATGAAGGTATATTGATCCAACATGAGATGAGATGACATAGGAAAATAATTTCCATACATCGAAGAAAATGAGAGAGGCACTAGGAGAGAGGAGCCAATAATGGAGCAAGGATGTAAAGTGGTGATCGGAGTGGAGAAAAATTAGTCTAATAGTGGAGCTTAAAAAGTTTCATGTCAATACATATCCCCAAAAATTCTCCACTTGTTTCATCCTAAAAATTTAGCACCCATAATTGGTTTTTCTAATCGGGACGTATAGCCCATCTTTGGTGATTTCAAGGTCTTTTTTACCATTTTTCTTGATTGTGAAAACCTGTAATTCAAACTAGGACCTCTATTCATCATCTCAACACCCTAGTTCCATTTTGGGGGAATTTTTAAAGTTGCATGGAATTTCAAACATTCTGCACCCAAGTGAAGAACGTTCTAGGCATTCTATACCCTTGAAAATTGCACCAAATTTGGCATGTGGCTCAATATCGGGGTTATGCATTATTTTCTTCTTCTGTGATCAGTCTGGCTAGTTTTGAATCTCAAAATGAGGGGTAAAGTATATAAACCCTATATCTCTCCTCATTTTACATCCATTAATAATATGCAAGAAATTAATAGGCAATTATTATGATCTAAGAGCAATCAAGTCTTCAGAAATTTAAGGAGAATTCGAGATCTCAAGCCAAGGCCATTAAAGATATCATCCATTCTTCTTCTATCTCATTAAGGAAATATTCTTCAAGTTGGGGAAAGCTTTTCTATCTTATGATGGTGTGTTAGTGGAATCTCAAACTAGCAAAGAAGATCTCCCTTTCTCCATCATTCATCTCTCTTTCCTTACAAGTGTGATCAAGCAATTCAAGAAAATTAAGATCTAGGAGTGGTTTCATTAGGTCCATGCAAAATTTAATGAATCATTGATCCTACATCTCTTCTACATGATCAAAATATATAAATAAAGAATCTACAAAAAGAATTATTCATGGATTTGAGCGATACATACATCCATCCATGAGGGTAAGAATATTAGCACAGTTCTAAGCCTTTGTGTTTACACCGCATGCTTTACTTTCATGATTTTTATTTCATATTTGAAGGTTGATTCCTAAATAGGGGTTTAAAAAAGACAAAACCCTTTATACAAGATTTTCCCCTATTTTTGTATGTGCAAGAACATGCCAGCAAGCTGTAACTAAAGATCTAAACTCCACAGAACTCAACACAGGTCTCTACCAATTTTTATCCAAAAGTACCATGTGCAAAACAACTCAGGTGTTCTACGCAAATGTACATAACATTGCAAGCATTTGTTTGTATGTGTAAATTGTGGTAAGTTGTATCTGCAATACCACACTTCAATAAATCATTATCTCAATTGGTTAGTTCATAAGAAATCAATTAAATAACCTCAAAACATAATTAAAAGCAACTTATTGTTTCCTAGTCATGAAGATTACGATGTAATTGTTTGTGCTCTCATATTTATGCATATTAGATCAGTGAATAGACAATCATGAAATGGAATATTCAATTAAAATGCATCTACATGAATGCAAATTTGATAGAATTGATAAGGATGAACGATGAAGCTAGATGGATGCAATTGATAAACTCAAATTAGCATAACCTAGGTGTGAAAATGATCTAGCTTATAAAATGCGTTGATGAAGGTTGCTTTTATAGATTTCCTCTTGGAGGGAAAGATTTGAATTTGAATTAAATGGTTGAGATTGATCCACAGTGAGTAGTTGATATTAGGACCTTGAGTGATCCATGTGATTGAATCTCATTGGTTGAAATCAACTTGTTTGTCTTTTTGTGAGTTGAGTGTGTAAATAAGACAATTAATTAATTCAATTTAATTAATAACTCTACCCATGGGTTTTTTGAATTTGATTTAATTAATTAGGATAAAATTAATTAATGAATTAATACCCTTTTGATGTTTGATCATTGATATTTATTTATTGATGAATTATGCAATTAAATTAATCTGACCTAATTACACAATTATGATTGAAATTAATTTTATTCGAGGCTCTTGATGAGGGATTCATATCTTGATTGGAAATTAAGGCAATTAGTCATTTTTATAAGACTAGACCAATTTTAGGTGATTACATTTGCCCCTCTTTGAATCAATGTGCGATCAACACATTCATTCAAAGAATATATGATGTTGTCCCTGATCTGATGCCTGATGTTGGATTGATCAAACAATGAACAACTTGATATGAAACATGATGAAACAGTCCATGACCTGATGATGCTTGATGATAGGTTAAGACTAGAGTAACCAATTTGATGTGAAGCGATGAAACTGATTACCTATCTAATGATGATACTGATAACAAATAGTCAATTTAATGTGATGTGATGAAATTGACTACTATTAGAAAGATTAAGAGAACTTTGAACAAATAACAATTTGATGTGAAGCAATGAAACTGATTACTGTCTAAGAGATTCTGAGAGCTGGAACAAATAACCAGTTTGATATGAAGCAATGCAATTGATTAATATCGAAAAGATGATCAAGAAATTAACTTTATATGGGTCCCAATGAAGTCAATTATCTGATGTTTGTCTGATGAAGACATTATCAATTATGGTAAATTGTGTGTAAATTGTGGTAATTTATATCTGCAACAACACACTTCAATAAATCATTAGTTCAATTGGTTAGTTCATAAGAAATCAAACAAATAACCTCAAAACACAATTAAAAGTGACTTATCACTTTCTAGTTAGACAATTCACTTAAAAGTGACTTATCATGAAACAAAAGATTAATTTAAAATGCATCTACATGAATGCAAATTTGATAGAATTGATAAGGATGAGTGATGAGCTAGATGGATGCAATTGATAAACTCATATAAGCATAACCTAGGTGTGAAAATGATCTAGCTTATGAAATTGCTTGATGGAGGTTTCTTTTATAGATTTCCTCTTGGACGGAAATATTTGAATTTGAATTCAATGGTTGAGATTGACCCACAATGAGTGGTTGAGATTAGGACCTTGAGTGATCCATTTGATTGAAGCTCATTGGTTGAAATCAACTTGTCTCTCCTTTTGTGAGTTGAGTGGATAATAGGATAATTAATTAAATCAAACTAATTAATTTCCTTAGCCATGGGATTTTTGAGTGTGAATTTGATGTAGGAGAATCCTGGGTGTAAGGGCAATCCTGCATCACCCAAAAATATGTATTTTTCTATTCAATAAGGGCTATTTTGTACAAAGCTGCTATTTTTGGAAACTTGCTATTTTTAGTAAGTTGTCTGTTTGAACTCAGAATGTTCTAATTTTTTACGTGAAGGTTCATCTTAGTCATATAAGCATGCCAGTTGAATTTCATTGCTAGATCATCTGTATTGGCGAAGTTATTAAGGATTTACTGTTGATATTTTAGGGTGCGAAACCTTTGAGCTCAATTTTTAGGACCTTAGAGGTTCTAGATCGAGATTAAACCCCTAGTTGACTAGCACTTCACATATCAAAAATTGTAGATCGCGATCTCCCCTTTCCGAAAAGTGGTTATAATAGCCAATCGGAGCTACGGTTCAAAAGTTATGGCTTCCGGAAGTTGGGCTACCTAATCTCATATTTTGTAAATATTTAAAGCCGACCCTTTTGTAAGAAAAGTGAAAAATAATTAAATGCTAAGGGTAGTCGGCCTTAATGGCTAGATTAATGGAACCTTCTCGGGCGGTGGAAAATTGCCTATTTAAGGAAGGCTCGTAGTGTTATCTAGAGCAGTTCGGGGTGGTTATTTGAGGCTTTGTCCTACAGATTATTGTAAGGGATGCCCATGTGGCTTTTGATATTGTAATTCTGAATTTTGTAATTCCACATTTGTGGAGCCAATAAGAAGCCAATTTTTTGTTCTTGCAAATTTCTATTTTTTCTCTCTGTTTCTGTTGTGTTCTTATGGTATTAAGGGGAGTCCCCTTCATTAGAATTTGATTAAATGGTTTAGGAGAACTAATTAATGAATGATCCTTGATTAATGATCATTGGTGATTGATGAATTGATGATTTATGTAATTAAATTGATCTAAATTAATTACACAATTATGTTTAGGATTAGCTTAATTTGATCGTGGTTAGGATTTGATCTTTTGATTGGAATTTAGGGCAATTGATTTGGCTAGGCAATTTTTAGGTGATTACATTTTCCTCTCTTTGAATTGATGTGTAAGCATCAAGTTGATTCAAAGAATATATGATGTTTCCCTTGATCTTGGGACTAATGCAATGATTGATCACTGATGTCTGATGTTCGATATGAATTTGTGTTTATTGCAATGTTGGATAAGAGATCGTTGATAAAAGCTAGTGTAACCACTTTGATATGATGCTGATGAAGCCGATTACTTTCCTGAATGATACTGAATATATTAAAAATTAATGAGACAAGTGACTTGATATAGATCTAAATTCACATGCTCACAAATATTTTGATATGAGACTATCAAATTGATATGGATCTTGATGAAGCTGATATGCCCCTAATAATGTGATTTGATTTAATTAGACAAGATCTCTGATTTGATTGATGATTGTTGATAGATTCAATTCAATGATTGATTTGATAACAAAAAATTGATACATTGGATTTGATAAAAAAGTTGTTTGATGATCCAGCTGCAAGTATATGTTGATTATGATGTCCCCACGATACTGAGATTGAAATGTGATAGAAGAAAAATTAATGATGTTGGATGATGATTTGAGAAAATGTTGAATTGATTTAGAAGATTGAGTTGATGTTGATGATGAAGAATATTGATTTAGAATCCATTTCAATTAAGCTCCCGATAATGATGTTACAAAAATAATGATCAACCATGATGATAGATTCAAGGATCTTAGATGTGATACTCAACCATGTTGAATATAGATTTCCATCCTTGAGGTGATTTTGATCAAGTCAGATGAATACAATAATGAAATGAATGCCCCTAGAATTAGATGTAATCTTCCATGCGTCTCATTCTTTTGATCTTCTTTTGTTATTCTTTTTCTCATCATAGAGTTGTTAGTTGGGTGTTAGTTTCAAGTAATAAAACAAACAAGAGTTCTTTATGTTCTTGTGCAATGATGATGTTATCCACAATGACCCGTACGTTCATATCCTTAGACTAAATTTTTTATGTGCCCGCAATAATCCTTTATTGTTCATATCCTTGGGTACATTTTATCAATTTTTCATAATACGAAGAAATTGCTCCATAAAAATAGACAAGGAAAGAGTCCCAACCTTACCATGGCGTACAAATATTTGGAGTTAAGGTATGTGTGACATGTCATAATCTAAGCATTTATGTCACAATTTCACATGATTTGATGCTTATTAGATATATGAAAGTACTTATACACATACACACACATATATTTGACATTCAAAGATCATTGTCTCAGTTTTTGCATGCAGCAATCAAAGAAAATATAATGCCCCATGCCCTTACTCCTCTAGTATGAAGACATCATAGAGTCACTTGGAAGACATGATAAGTGAAAATTGGTAATAATAGACAATAGACAAATAAAATTCATGTCTCCTTCGTCGTGTCTCTAGTCCAAAGATATCTTTGAAGAACTCAAAAGACATTATCAACAAAACCCATAACCATGTATCCATGATAGGTAGTGTTTATAAACATCATTGCTTGATTGTGTTTGATTTCTTCTATTTTCTGATCATTGTTTGTTTGATGTGTGTTGAGTAACATCGTTGTTTGAGTGTGTGGGGTGTTGAGGAAACATTGTTGTGTGTTGGGTGGTGTTGAGGAAATATCATTGTTTAGTGGTAGAAAACTTGATATTTGATAGGTAATGTGGCTAACTCCACTCAGGAAGTTAGTTGAAATGATGACTAGGAATTGACTCCCCAAGATGACTAGGAATTTGCCCCCAGCTAAATACGGCTCTCCTAAGGATGGGATGTGGACTGGCTCTAAGCTATGACAAGAGGATATAAAAATAACTGAGACGTACCAAGATGAAAAGGATATACAAGATATGTACAAGTGATGAGCATAAATGCAGATGAAAAATCTATGGAGTTTATAGATACAGCAAACATTTTTTGGATTTAAAAATATTTTACGATTTATTTGAATTTTTTAAAGATTTAAAGATTTTTTTTTGAATTTTAGAGAGTTTATGATTTTTTTAAAATATTTTAAGTCTGATCACTAATTCTCAAGCAATATCACATTTGTTTTCCCCTCATATATAGCAAGGTGTAGGGCATTACTAATGGATGAGCAGACTGATGGATCAGGAAGTGGATAGGCAATGATAGATGAAGCGAGGGAATGTGACCTTCAAGGACAATTTCATCAAGATTACCCAAGCTAAGGAAAAAGAATATAGAAATGTAGGCTCGTGAAGCGGTGATATATAAAATATAGGATAATTACCTGATGTCATGAAAATCATGTGGTCCAAAAGAGAGGACATGTCAAGAGAGTTCTAAGAACCTATTTTTCATTTTTCATTCTTCCTTTTGATCAGGACCAAGGAGTGAATTCAGAGAGGATAGAACGATCAAGATAAGGGGTGATGGAGGTGTAAGTTAATTTTTTGGGATTAGTGCAAGGATGTTTATGGATAGTATTTATTGGCTTGGGATAAGTAAGATCACAATAGGGTAGCATGAAGGAAAACACATTAATAGGTTGATGGAAAGGATAATGAATGTTAGGATACATTATGATCATGGATATAATTGACCTTGTCAAGATCAAAGGTGTAAGAGGGAATATGAATGAAAATAGGATAGCTACATGATGGAGGATATGATGGATAGGGAAATGTGGATGGAACTTTCCTCTAAGAGAGAGCGCAAGAGGAAGAAATTACACATGACACCTGTTTACTAGGTTTTCATCATGGTATTTTCCCAAGGTGCCACAAGAATTAGTTTTCACCATAGGATAGATTTATTTCTCTTTAATTTTTCTACCAAGGTTCTTGTTTACCAGGTTTTCACTAAGGCACTTTTTCTCTTTTTCAAATTTTTTAAATTTTTTTTGTATTATATATATTATGGAGGAACTTAAGCCTCTTTCTCTTTAGATAGTTCTCCTTTGAAGGATATGATATGATGAGACAAGGCCACTAAAATTAGGGTCATAGATGTTGATAGGGTGCTAATAGGAGAATGTGATGGATGATAAGGTAGATGGTGACTAAGGATTTATGTGATGGATTGGATTAGGAGAATGAAAGGATGGAAAGTAGGAGGATAAGAATCATGTGTATGTTTTGGATAATGGATAGGGTATTGAAAGGTTTTCATAGGGATAGATGGATAGGATGAAAAGATCAACATCGCCACATACCTTGAAGTGTAGTGGAATGATAGAGGAAAAGTGGGTGGAACAAATTGAGGCTTTGATGTAGGAAGTGATGGAAGATATTTGGAAGAAGATGGAGTGGAAGTCTTTGGAAGTTTGGATGCCAACTCTAATTTGAATTTTGTACTCGAGTATTTTAAGAATGACTTGGGAATCCACATAGCTTTTGATTTTTCTTTGTTTTTGGATGATTTAGAATGCACTTCTTCAATGAGGTATTTAGGAACCCACATTGTCTTTAATTTTATTCTTTGCTTGTTGGATCTTTGTGGTCTCATTATTATCCCTTTTTTTGTATTCACATGTCGATAAGATAGGACCTTGTGATCTTCATATGTAAGTTGATTCTTGTATTTTTTATTTTTATGTTGTACATCCAATTTACTTCCAAAATCCTTGGGAAATGTAAATGAATGAGGCTGATATAGAGGGTTTAGATGGATGGTTGGATGGAAATTTCTCAAGGATACATGTCTTTGCTGATCTTGAGGTATGATGGGGAAATCAGATGATAAGCTAGGAGTGATAGGCATGATGGATGGAGGGTCATAAGGACCCAATATGGATGGAAGGGATGAAGACTTTAACTTTGGGATATATGGACCAAGGATGGATTTTGATGATGGAGAAGGTAGATGCTTGTGTTCAAATGGAAGGAGATAAGGTATGAAATGAATGTCAACATCTTTAGAGTGAGTTGCATGGCCAAGACTCTCATCATTAGGAGTCATTTTTATACCAATAGGCTCATGAGTAGCTTTGATAGGAGAAAATTTGATAGGAACCACTGGATCTTTAGTGGATTTATTATCATGCAAGGGATTTGGAGGAATGATGGTTTTTTGAGGTGGATATGGAGGATTATGACAAGGATATGATGGTATACTCCTATCATAACAAGGATCTTTGGATAATGCCGGAAGAGTACTTTGATCTTGATTTTGAATAGGCTTATTAGAATTGGAAGGAATATCTTGATATTTCTTAGGAGATGGATGAATATGTAGCTCTTGAGGTGAAGGGATGTATTCTTGGAAGAAATGAAAGGATATGAGAGGATCATCCTGGGACTCTAGGGATATGGAACCTTCGTCAAATGTTAGAGGGGATTGGATAATATATTGATATTTACCTTTAGTAAGACTTGTTTCTTAGTACTTTGAATTATCCTCTTGACATGGAGCCACTTCTAAGGACAAGGTAGAAGTTTGGATATACATGGGGGATTTTTGGAGGAATGATGGAAGATCATTTTGCATAGGCATGATAGGCATTGAAACATATGATATCTTAGGACATATGATATTTGAATTAGGAATAAATTGACAATGAGATGTAGATAAGCTTGGATTTGTTTTAGAGGTAACCCTTGAGGGTAGACATAGTCAACACGAAAAGTATCATCATTAGGTTTATTATTTGATGGAGATGGTGTGGTTGGTTGTGAAGCTTTATGAGATGAAGGAATGGTGAAATAAGTAGATGTGACATGTGGATCATTGATAGACATGGGTTCATGATGTTAAATATGCTTGAGAGTAGTATCTTGTTATTCATTAGATGAATCATTAGGATTTTATTCTTTGATTATATCATCTATGAGATCTTGGATTCTATGCTTCAAATCCATGCAATATGAAGTTTCGGGTTCATTATGTCTGTCAAATGCATAATAGTTGCTCAAGAATACAAAACCAAATGAGGTGATTTGAGGCAACGTGATGAGATTATTTTTGATGAGTTCTTCCAAAGATGATCTGTAAGGCTATCCTAAAGGAGTAAATTCTCTATCCAATGGACATTTAGATTTACTTGAGTTTAGCAAAGATATTTGAGATTCAATATCATAATGCACTGATTTGTTTCTGTTGCATTATTGATAGGAAAGAATCTCAGCTGAATTTTTTGTATTTTCTCGATCAAAGATTAGATTATCACAAATTTTTGGAAAATATTCTTGATCAAAGATAGGATCATCATGAACTTGATCTTGATCAAAGATGAGATTAATGTGAGATTATTCTTGATCAATGATAGGATTGATGTGAATTTGTGAAGTAGCATTTTTGTTTGAAGAAGATGAATATAGGTGTGGATCATGATCAAATAGAAAATGACAAATTGATTTTAATGAGTATTCTTTAGATGGTGTATCCTTTTCTTATTTTAAATATTAAATTTGAGATTGCAAATATTGGATCTTCTTTGATAGGGCTACAATAAGTTCCTCTTAGTCCTTGTTTCTATGATCATAGTTTCTATCCCATTCATTTTTATCTATAATAAGATTGTCTTGATGTTCTTGAATAGAGGACTAGAGAGAAGGTATAATCTCTTTTTGATTAGAATCAAATTGTTGATAAGAACTCCTGGTATGGAAAAAATCAGATAACCAAGATGAGGTAAAAATGAGATTCAATTGATAAGGTTTTGAATTTTGATGGTGTGTGCCATACTTGTCCAAGAATTTGAAGGATTGAATGGTGATAGATTGATAGATTAAGAGGTCTAGGTAAGGGTTAGATGATCCCTGATGAAAACCTCAAAAACCAAAGATAAGGATTGATAGGACAAGATACAAGCAAGAAATATGCTTGACAAGACAATGATCAATTGAACCCAGGATGATGACAACAAGGTGTTTAGGCCTAATTATGTTGATTGTGATAATATGAATAGATAGAGGACCAAACAGGGGATCTAAGGCTATAATTTTATTGGGTGAAAACTATATGAAAATGGGCTCTATCCCATAAATGTACAAATAGAAACCTTCCCTAGAAATGAAATGTTAACCACCAAAAATGAAGATGATTCCCAAAAATGAAACAATTATTACCAGAAATGATGTAACAAACACTAGAAAAAAAAATTTCCTCAAAAATCCCAATAGACAACCAAAAATGAAATCTCTAGGATAGGAAATAAAAGAATTCAGATACGATACAAAAAAATTCTAACCGGAAATGAAACAATCTAGTAGGAAACAAAACTATCTAGACATGAAACAACATAATTCAACAGGAAACAAAACTATTTTTTACTGCAAGTTGCAGGGATGTTTCCAGTGAGCAATTTTGAGGTTTTTGATGTGTGTGAAAGGTGAATTTCTATAGTAACAATGACACACACACGTAAAATAAAGCAAAAACTCTTTTCTTGTCTTTGAAATCTAATGCAGGAGCATCTTGGGTCCTTGGCAATCCTGCTCAACCAAAAAAGATGTTTACTTTTTATTTTTAGTTTGTCTTATGTTGCTTGGGTTCATGATTTACTGACAGATTTCAGTGATCTCTTTATCGATGGGTTTTTTGATGCTCGAGTATGCTTTACCGACGGGTGTTGATTTTCGGTGATCATCTTCCTGAGATGTTTTATCCTGATCTGGATGACTTCTAAATTCAATTTTTGTTTCTGAATTAATGTGGGGTCTCTCATTGGGATTTATGTGGACCTAAATATGGGTCTCTCTTATGGATTCGAGTGCTTACCTCTTTGGTGGACTCTTGTATATATTCTTTTGTATGTTCTTAGTTTAGTTATCAATCTTAGAGAAAGAAAACAAATGTTTAGATATTGAGATCGTAGGTCTGTGATCTCTGTTGTATGAAGATAACTCTATAATTCATTGTTATGTATATGGACGAAACTAGGAAGGCCTTACAAATTTGCATGTTATGATTTTGATCAAGTTAATATAAAGGATCTCTGTTGTTTCTTCTCTTACTGTGTGTTGTTTCTTCCATATTGGTTCTGTAAGGTGGTTTGGTAGTTTAGAGTGCCTTTGGCCCCTTCTCCTTACCCTCCTTGCATTAGGTGGTATCAGAGCATTGGTGAGATCTAAGTTCCTTCTTGTAAACCCTAACCCTAGTTGGTATTTTTGTATGGTGGCAGATTGCAATCTGACATACAAATACAGAGGGATTCAAGATGGTAGATGGGAGAGGAAATGAAGATCCAAGTCTAGATGATATGCTTATATAGATGGCTGCTAGATTGGAAGCTATTGAGATAGCCCAACACAAAGGAAGACATCTTGAGGATGTTAGTGGTGATGAAATTGAAGAGGTTCAAGGTGAAGCTGCACCTGCACCTGAGATGAATCAAGAAGAAGAGCAATTCCTGAGAGTTTTGAAAAGTTTGAAATCCACACCTCAGTTTAATCCCCCTGAGTATAGTGGAAAAATGGATTTTGATGAATTAATTGATTGGATAACTGAGATGGAAAAGTATTTTGAATATGAGAATGTAGCAGAGGATAAGAAGGTGAAGATTGCAAGCACAAAGCTGAAAGGTCATGCATCCCTATGGTGGGAACATCTACAATTGGATAGAAAGGAGAAAGGTAAAGACAAAATCAAGGTATGGGATAAGATGGTAAACAAATTAAAAGGAAAATTTCTACCTTGTGATTATCAGATTAACCTAATCTAGTGAATGCAAAGTTTGAAATAGAAAGACAAATCTTTGAAAAACTACACTAAGGAATTCTATATATTGGACATCAGATCTGGACATGTTGAAGATGAATTGGAAAGAGTAGAAAGATACATGAATGGCTTGAGAAGTTCTATACATGATGAAATTAGTTTGGTCAAGATAGAAAACATTGAGGAGACATATCAATTTTCCCTAAAAGCTGAGGAAAAGTTGAATAGAAGATATGAGAAAAGACAAAGAGGTAGAGGTGGTAGATTCCCTAGAGGAATAGGCAGATCTTGGTACAGGAGCACCTAAGGTTAGAAACATTTCTAGGATAGAAAGAATCTTTGGTTTGTAAGGTGTTTTGTTCCACCATTCTTGTAATGACCAAGGTCAATCGATGAACAAACACCATTGTTGCTAAATAGTTGTTTTCTAGTTTAAGTGTGTGTTGAGGTAGCTTATAAACCTCTAGAAATTCAACTAAAGCTCTAGATACCGAGATTTGGTAATGTGGCACTAAGTTATACTGGTGCTCAGGAAAATCTATTGCTAGGGAAAATCTGTTGCTCGGTAATGCTACTCAGGAACCTTGCTCGATTTACACTAGGTTGCTCGCGTATGCTGTGGAAAATGCTTGGGTATGCTATGGAAAATGCTCAAGAATGTCACTCGGTAATGTCTCTCGGGTTACACTTGGTGCTCGGAGTTGTTTCTCGGTGATGTTTCTCAGGATTTCTTATATTTTGGGTTTGTTGACCGATGCTCAGGTATTAAAGGCAAAGTTTACTTTGATGCTCAGGATTGGTGCTCGGTAATGGCATTTTGTTGCTTGGTTATGTCAGTTAACAACCTAGGAAACATAGGATGTGATGTTTGTGACCAGCTAGGTCAACTACAATGGCTCTCAATGTGTCATTTTTGTCTTTGATGGATAGTGACGCCTGTTCTAGTGATGGCAGGGTCATTTATGGCTCGACCTTGCCATCTATGTAAGGTGGTTGAAGTTGTTGAAGAGAATGAGATATTTTGGAGATATTTTTAGGGAGATAGATATATAATTGAAAGCTTTTGTAAGAGAGTAGTAGGAAGGAAAAAGAGAGGAATGAATTGTATTTTGTAATAGAATAGAGTTCGTGAATATAGAGAGCATTTGGAGAATCATCTAGAGCATTTTGTGATGGATTCCATGTGCAATGTTTATGATTGTATTGTTAAGGTTGAACCAGTCAGTTTAGCTTGGAGGGTGGATCTATCCTATTAGATTTCACAGCATGAAATAATATCTTTACAGTGAGAACCAAGTCTAGAGCACTTCAGGTGAAGATCTTAGTGACTTCCTCAAGTTAGGATTTGATAATACCCTATAAGGTCCATTTAGAGACCTTGAAGCTGAGTCAAACTGACTCTCGGTAACAACTAGATTTGGCACTCTACTTCAGATTGGTATTAAAGAAATTTAGAGAATTGGTCTTGTGTTGTTTGGGTGTGATTTGTTAGGGTTTTTACTTGCAGGGCCTTTGAAGGATGCTTGAATACTTAGACAACTCTATGACTCCCAATGCCTTTTAACATTCTGACTCAAGCAAGAGAAAAACACTAATTGATGAGGTTTTTGATAACACTGGGGATATCTATAACCACCTCCTTCTTTTTGAGATCCACTGGCTCAGGCAGGTTTTACCTATGACTGATTACAGTTTTGACAATATTTTAGAGTGGATTGTACTTTATGTGCTGAATGCTCTATTTTAAATGGACATGTATATAACAATACATATGACTATGACTATTCTGAGAAAAATCTTGGCAATCCAAATCAATAGCTTAATGATAGCAGATAGCAACATAACTAGGAATTGCATTCTTCTTTCCTTTTATAACTCTTATGAATCTAGGAGGAATAACCTATTTGATTTTCTCTTTTAAGAAATCAACAAATTTCAACTATGATCCTCAAGAACACAATTGATTCTACAAAATATTCTGAAAGTGATTGATTTAAATAGTTTTTAAATGCTTGGATGATGATGAATCACTTGACAAATTCTAGACCAGTGCCTATCTTTGGGCAATAGAGTCAAAAGATATAAATCCACAGAGATATATAAACAAGAATACTATAAGATACCTTACAACCTACATACAACTCAGATAAAGTGCCTTGAAAACTATCCTGTCACTTCTACAATATTGTATCAAATCCTCAATCACTGCAGTACTCTCTGAAACTACTCATAAAGTTTAATTCTCCCCTTAGAAGTGTGTGCATAAATGTTGTCGCACTTCTATGAATCATTCCATTCAAGGTTGCTCAAGAATGAGGCCTCAAATATCGATCCATAGCTCTCTAGTCATGGATGTGTAAAAATGTAAGATGAAGGCCCTCAGATTGACCTAGTTGTGTCTA
>MU225790.1:74492-126420 GCA_018584345.1 Thuja plicata
CAGAATTACAATATCAAAAGCCACATGGGCATCCCTTACAATAATCTGTAGGACAAAGCCTCAAATAACCACCCAGAACTGCCCTAGAAAACACCACTGGCCTTCCTTAAATAGGCAATTTTCCACCACTCGAGAAGGTTCCAGAAATCTAGCCATTAAGGCCGACTACCCTTAGCATTTAATAATTTTTCACTTTTATTACAAAAGGGTCGACTTTAAATATTTACAAAACATGAGATTAGGTAGCCCAACTTCCAGAAGCCATAACTTTTGAACCGTAGCTCCGATTGGCTATTATAACCACTTTCTAGAAATGGGAGATTGCGATCTATAGTGCTTGACTCGCGAAGTGCTAGTCAACTCAGGGTTCGACCTCGATCTGGAGCCTCTAAGGTCCTAAAAATTGAGCTCAAAGGTTTTGCACCCTAAAATCTCAATAGTAAATCCTTAATAACTTCACCAATATAGATGATCTAGCAATGAAATTCAACTGGCATTCTTATATGACTAAGATGAACCTTCACCTAGAAAATTAGAACATTCTGAGTTGAAACGACCAACTTACTAAAAATAGTAAGTTTCCAAAAATAGCAGCTTTGTACAAAATAGCCCTTATTGAATAGAAAAACACATATTTTTTGGGTGATGCAAGATTGCCCTTACACCCAGGATGCTCCTGCATCAGAGTGGGAAACTTATTATATGCATTGAGGATGACATCTATCTTATCCTTCAATATATCAATTCTGTGTTGCAAAATGCACCTAAATGCATTCAAGGCTATCTCATTCTTCTTTTCTCCCATGTCTTCCTTTTCAACCACCTCCTCTGATTTTGCTTTCTCCTCAATTTGCAAAGGTTGTTGTGAAGGTACATACACCACTTCAAGATTTTCTTCTAATTGCTTCATTAGCTCAACAATCACCTGATTTTCTTGGTGTATCTTGATGTGGCACATCTCCCAGTCTTTTGCCAAAGCACTGGTTTCTTCTATCAAAATGCTACACTTATTAGACAATTGATTGGTTTTGTCTTCATTTAAGTGTGCCCGATGAGTCATAATCTAGGATATCTCTAGATCCCCTATATTCTGTACTGACCAGACCATCTGATTACCCACCATATTCTCTTGGATGTTTACCAACTGAGTTTTCTGGTCTTTTGGGAAAAGACTCCACATGGAAAAGGCCTGATATTTTGGGATATATCCAAAACCCTTTATCATGTCTCCCATCTGTACTTCACTTTCCATTTTCAAGTCTGGCTGCTTCCTTATCTGATCAATGATAAAAGTTGAGGCCATGTCCCAGCCCTCAGCAAGCAATATGCCACTATCTAACATCATCTGCTGGCCTCATCTGGTGAGCTATCCTCAATATCAGGTTCATATGCTTATAAAGCTAACAGGGCCTCATTTGTGACTGTTTCTTCTCCATCAATCTTTAGTTGAGCCCTTATTTTCTCCTTCTTATGCCACCTTAGAAAATCTTTAAATTCATTATTCTTGATGAAACTATCATCACTTAAAAATTGTTGCTGATGTATTAATCTATCATCAATACATGTCCTGAGAGGCAACTCAATATTCTCCTCCTCATCTATTTGTTGCTTCTTTCCTTGTCTAATTAATTTTCTTAGGTTATGGTCATATAACCTATTCCCAGAAATGAGAGCATTTACTTTATCCTTTTTCTTTTCATGCCTAACAATTGAAGGCTGGCCTATGTCAACTTTTTGCCTTTTGGCTGAAGGTTCCTCCACATCGTTAGGCTGGGAGACCTTTCTTAGGTCAATAATATGGCCCTCTCCTCCCTGCAACTGTGGTGCCTCTACAACATCTTGTTGAGGTTGATAATATTAAGGTGCACGGGCATAGTCACCATCACTACCACTTTCATATTCTGATTCTGAATGATCAGGCTCCTGAGCTTCATTCTTATCTAGAACAATATCAAGTTGTTCACAAAGCATATAGAAATTATCAATCATGGCTTTGATCCTATCAAAATAGGGAAAATCAGGGTAGAAGCCCCCAAAAGCCAACCCATTTCTCTTTATTTGTGTTTCTACCTTCAGTAATTCTTGAATGCTCTCCCTTCTTGTTCTGATTTCATCTTCATCAAGAAGGTTTCTTTTTGCATCCTCTTCTATACATGTACAATGAACATTTGTATCAGGGATTGTGGGCGTTAAAATCTTTCTGACTCCTGACATGAAACCCTTAGGATCAATATATCTATATGAGGCTGCCCCCATTCTACAGCTCTCCAACCATTGGCTGATTGTGTCAATGGCACCTTTGCCAATAGTGAAATTGAAAGTCTTGAACTGCCTAAGGGTTAAGGTCCCCTTCCTGTGTGGTGCAAAATGCTCATTATCTGTCAATAAAAGCTGCCAGATGAATTCCATGGCAGCAACTCTTGATGGCACATGGTAGGGAAAGATATTGGGTGGATGTATACATCCATATACCCTGATCATGGTAAATTTCTTTTCAACGAATAAGTCTCCCCAGTTATGATATCCCTCCCATTTGTCTACATACTCACAAGGCCTCAGTAGTTGCAGCACCTTGATTGGGAGTCTGTTCTTGCTGATGCCCATGCTCTGCATTATTGGATATACCATCCAATTCTCAAATGCATAGTAATCACAATCTTTGGATGTATAGTTCCAAATCCTAACCCAAAACTGAATGGGATTAGGCTTGTCCTTGAAAATCCTCTGAGGATTTAAGTTGGTCACATTCATGATCCCAAAGTTAAAGTGTAAGCGTAGATGCATGAGGATAGAATAGTGGAAAAACCTAGGTTCTTTCTCCTTGGGATCCTTCATCTTCTTCTGTGTTGCTACAAAACCTTCATGCATTTTTTCAATGATGTATTGTATGTAATCATAGCTGGTGCTAGAATGTACCTCTTGTAAGTCCAGCACCATCATTAAAATTCTAACGTTTATCTTCTCAGCTCCTCCATCTATCCCTAACACTCTACACAGGGCATAGGCAATATACTTAATATAAAAATGCAGGTCCTTGAACCAATAGGGTGCTATCCCAGGCATAGGAGTAAGATGGTTTCTAACCTCCTTGAACATATGCTTCTATAATTGTCCCCTAGAAATCCCAGGCTTTATCCTATATCTTTCTTCTTGCCTAGTAATATCAATTTTGGTGGACATTGTACTGTACAAGCCAAAGGCTTGCATAAATGAGTTTCTGTTCAGGATAAGCAGGGCAATGCCATCATTTTTCTTAATTGTCTTGGATAGGACATCATAGTGACTAGAAAGACCTAAGAACAAGTCTACATCTATATAGACATCGGGGACAATTAACCTAGCTAGACCACAAGTCCAAGGGTTTGATATTAGAATAGCCTTATCAGAATTTTTATAGAAGTAGTTGTAAAGAGAAAATTCTATAGATCCTGGAGTGTGAGCATCTCTGATGTCGTAGTAATTGTCTATAAGAACATTTGTATTTTCCCTTTTGTTCTGTGTAGAACCTGGCAGCAATTTGAGGAATTCATCAGAATAATTCCTCTTCCCTTTAGCATCATCATCTACCTTTTCGCTTCTCCCACTGGTAGAATCCACACTGACTGCTCTACTCATCTTTTCTTTGTTTCAATCCTCCTTTCTTTACTGATATTGAAGCAATTCTTCTCTCAATACTCACTTCTCTTCTCTGTGCACTGTTCCCAGCAATTCAAAACTTTGACAATCAATTGAGCATTCTGCAACTTAACCAATTTCTTAATTCAGTAAATAGAAAACCTAGCACTTCTTCGCTTTGTAATTCTGAATGCAAGATAATTTAAAAATGAACCTTCAATCAACTTTTTATGGTAACTATTTCAAGTACACGGGTCATCATTTTAAAATCATCAATTTTGTCATCAATTTAGCATGCTGTGAAATTGATTGAAAACCTAACCATAGTTCATGAGTGTGACAGGAAATCAAATTCATATATGTGTATCTTCAGAAAAATCCTTATAAAATTTGAAGAAGGTAACATGCCTCTATGTGATTGGCTCTCTGTCAGACATCTCAGCTACCCTTTTCACACAGTAATCAATATCCTTGATTGTCATTGGACACTGAATCATTCATTGTTGTCATGTCAGCAACTGTCGCCTTTTCTAAAATTTCATATTGAGTGTGTACGCGATTGTGTATTATCTCCTTGTCACTGACCCAAATTCATAACCCTTAATTCTTCTGGAGACCAAGCGATTGTGTTATTTTCTTTTTCTGACTAACCATAGTCCACTTCTGGCGACAACACGACTAAAGAAATCAAAGTCACTGGATGAAAAAATTAACCAATAATTTATTCAGATACTCTATGACTGACGGTTACCTTTATCTTTTACAGTTATCTCCAAGTCGCTGAATGTTACTTTTCTTCATGACACCTCGCAACTAACCTTGGTCACCTAATCGCTGAGTATAAATGTTAGTTGACAAATCTTTTAGAGACAATGCAACAAGCATTTTGCCCATGATTTTCATTTTTTATACTACCTCCCATTTAAGCACTCCATTTTCTTGATAGCAACATGCCATAATGTGGTGGTATATCAACCACAAGAACATTCATGGTCATTACTACATCAGGGCAAACTGCTAACCTATAAGGCATAGCCTCAATGGTACCAATCATAGGGACCTCTATAGAGTCCATAGCTCTGCATCTCCCATAAGGAGTATCAAATTGTAACCTCATTGCCCTCATGATTTCGACTGGCATAATTGTATTAGAGGCTCCTAAATCAATCATGCAATTTTTTAGCATCTTATCATTAATTATCAATGAAAGAAAAAATGGGTCAACAACTTTTGGGGAAGAAGTTGCATTCAAGAATATTTGAGGAATTTCAGATGTCAACACCTTTACTTCATTTCCCTTGGTAATTGGCTTCTTGGAAACATCCTCTGGACTCTAAACCTTTATTGTGGGTACACTGTTTAATAATGACATTACTTTTTCCTTATGTTCTTTAATTCTCATCATTTCCAGAAATGGAACCTTAACTGTCATCTGGGACAAACATTGACCCATATCTACTGGAGTGTATCTCATATTTGAAACTTTTGATTTGTCAATAGTGACATCATCTTCTTCATTGTGTTCTTTTAGAGCTGACTCTTTTAACTTTTTATTTTCTATCTCTTGAATAGGAACAATTTTTTCTTGTCTTTTCACATCTTCCTCTTGTACAACATTTGGCTCTATGGCTTTTGTAATGAACTTGACCTTATGTTTATTTACATTTTCACTAGGTCCATCTTTCTTCTGCACATATTTAGTGTCTATTTTATTTTCCTTTATAAAGACACCTGAGGGTTGGCTACCAACACCACCTACCACCCTGTTCCTTAAGTGGTAATTGCTTCTAGCTTTATTCACTAATTCTGTAGTGATTCTAGCCTTCTCTTCATCTGGAGCTTTCCTCATGAGTGGAAGGTCTTGGTTGTCTTGGGCATAACATTTTATATCATCATCTATTTCGTTAGTTTCACTATCAGATAAGATTTGATGATGATGATTCTCCATCCTTCTTTGTGAAACATAATAATCATGATTTTCCTCTTCATTGTCTAAGTCCATATCATGGCATGAATAAGTGTTGGTCATACTGTGATCACACTATTCACCATCATCATTCCCCTGTTCTTCACTTACTCTTAATTCTAAGGAAACTATAAAAAAATCATTGTTATGAGGGGCCTCACATGCTTCACACCAAGTATCATCATTACAGAAATGAATAGAATTTTTGTGAAGAGGGTATGGAGTTCTGTTGTCTATTTTATCCTTTCTATGTACAGTAACAGGCTTCCCATCCTTGAACTGAGTTCCATAAGGATGTTTTTGCATCCTATTTTGAGGATTGTAGGTAGCATTATAAGAAGGTCTATTGTTCTGGGGAGCTTTATAGTCTTTATACTCTGGTTCTTTTAGATTGCTCCTACTAAAGCTTTAGTCATCCCTCCTATTCAATTTACCAGATACTCTTATATTCATTTCAATATTGACTACTATTTTATAAGCATCAGTAAGAGTTCTAGGGTTTTTATCTCTAAGAGCATATCCCATTTTAGAATTAAAGACATTCAAATAAGTTGCTAGACATACCTCTTCATCCAACCTTATCTTCTGAAATAGCTTGTGCATAGCTCTCTAAAATCTTGTATTCAACTCTGTGACTTCTTCATTATAATTCTTTTTAATATTATTGAACTCATTCAATAAGAAGCCTTTATTTGTTTTGTCTCCATTTTGATCTTTAAACAATTCAATTAACTCATCCATAGAAACAACAGATCCATTAGATAGGCTTCTAAACCATTCTCTTGCATCTTCAACTAAGGACTAAACAAATAATTTCATCAATACATCTTCATGAGTGATATTCAGATCATCAACAAAATCAATGAATTTTCTTAGATGTGTTTCACAAGATATAACATTATTACCTGCAAACTTAGGGAGTTTTTCTCCCATATCATCCACATCTTTAGGAAAAGCATTAGGATATCTACAGATACCAACAAAATTAAATTATTTTTACCTTTCAGTGTGCAATGGTTTCCTTTGAAAGCTATCATCTTCCTTGAAAGTGGTGGTTTTTGCTTTAGAAGTAGTAGTATTATCTGGTCCAGTATAAGAATACTTTGAAGACTGCAAGAAATCTATCTTTTTCTTCATTTCAACCGTTGCAGCTTCCATTTGTGCTTTCTCCAACATTTTTTTCATGTTTTCTTTTTCAATTCTCAACTTTTCCAAGTCAATATGTAAATTGGACATTTTCTCTATCAAAGGCTTCTAAAATTTAGGTTATTGATCTCTACATTCACTCATCTTGTGCTTTCCTTTATCCTTTTGTAAAACAGGAGCCTTATGAGTGACTAATATTTCTTGGTCTTTCTGAGACCTCTCTGTATCTTTTATACTTTGATGCTTTGAATATTTTCTTCTATTCTTATCAACATTCTTAGGGTAAATCTTTTTCTTTCTCATTTCTCTCTCCCTTTTCATTTGTTGAACTAGGGCGAGCTGTTTCAAGATGAACTTCTCTTCATTTGCCAGCATATCAGAGGGAGCATCTTCTGAATCTAAACTAGATGAGCTAGTTTCTTCTCTCTCATTTGAAGTAGAGGTGATTGTGGGTGTTTGTAATACCCTCTCAGCAGCTTCTTCATACTCTGAAGTATTTCCATCATGAGAATGTTGACTGGTATTCATATTTCTCCTAACATTACCCTCTTTACCTCTTGGAGGGGTCTCATCCATGTTAGCTAGATTTCTCTTTTTTCTCCAAGACATTCCATCCTTCAGGATGATGGGAGTCCACCATATAACACATTTTTAATATCGGTTCTCATCCTTGACCTAGTATTCATTCTGAAAGGTATTCACTTGCTTTGCACTAATCTCAGAGATTTTCTTTTAGAGTCACCACCCAAGAACTTGGGATAAATGAATACTTATCGAAGGATAACTTGATAACAACCACTGGAAACAAACAAAATCTTTCATTGGGATTCTATGAATATTTTTCTGCAACCAGATTCTGGGATAACTTTCTAAATATGCTCTTAAAAAACTCCCCAGTAGAGTGACCACTTTGTTAGCATTTTTACTTGTAGGGCCTCTGGAGGATGCTTGAATACTTAGACAACTCTATGACTCCCAATGGCTTTTAACATTCTGAATCAAGCAAGAGTAAAACACTAATTGATGAGGTTTTTGATAACACTGGCGATATCTATTACCACCTCCTTCTTTTTGACATCCACTGACTCAGGCAGGTTTTTCCTATGACTGATTACAATTTTAACAATATTTTAGAGTGGATTGTACTTTATGTGCTGAATGCTCTATTTTAAATGGACATGTATATAACAATACAGATGACTATGACTATTCTGAGAAAAATCTTGGCAATCCAAATCAATAGCTTAATGATAGCAAACAACAACATAACTAGGAATTGCATTCTTCTTTCCTTTTATAAATCTTATGAATCTAGGAGGAATAACCTATTTGATTTTCCCTTTTAAGAAATCAACAAATTTCAACTATGATCCTCAAGAACACAATAGATTCTACAAAATATTCTAAAAGTGATTGATTTAAATAGTTTTTAAATTCTTGGATGATGATGAATCACCTGACAAATTCTAGACCAGTGCCTATCCTTGGGCAATAGAGTCAAAAGATATAAATCCGTAGAGATATATAAACAAGAATATTGTAGGATGCTTTACAACCTACATACAACTCAGATAAAATGCCTTGCAAACTATCCTATCGCTTCTACAATATTGTATCAAATCCTCAATCACTGCAGTACTCTCTGAAACTACTCACAAATTTTAATTCTCCCCTTAGAAGAAACTTGCAAATAATTTGATAGCTACCTAATAGCCAATATGTTTGGCATGCCTTACAAATTAAACATAAAAGAGTGCATACAATAAGTAAAGAGACAACAACAATGTAGAATAAAGTTGCACTATATTTTTATTCATATATTCTGCTTCAAGTACATATAAAGGCTAAAAGCTCAAACAACACAGACTGAAATCTAAAAGTCTATCTCACAATTATATTTCATCATCTTTTCAAATTACAATTTTGATCCTATATATAGGTCCTTAACCATCTTGGAATCCTTTATTTAAGGATGCAACAAGCCTTGGATGCTTTAAGGAACCTAACCCTAAAAATATAGAAGAGACAAAAGAAAAGGATGTAGAAGCGGTCGGAGGACAAAAATAGGGGATAACATCTTATATTCTTTGTCCTTTCCTTGAATCTGGCACCTTTCTCTGACAATTTTTACAATAGCTTCTGATATTTGCAGCAAGACTAAGTGACCGCCATTATAGGCTAACTTACACTTATCTCCATAAATAGCTAACCTCCCTGTGCTCATTGATCAGGTGCCAAGTGTTTCCCTCTACTCTTCATCAATAATTTCCTCCTTGATTTTAGGCTTCCTCTTTTTGGGCTTAGTCATCAGGTCCCATGATGTCACCTCACCTTCAGTTGGCCACTTAAAGTCCTGAGTGTTCTGTACCTGTGTCTTTTGCCTTTCCTACCTGACATCAGTGATGCTTTTAACATCCACTAGAAATTTATTAATGTCAGTTTCAGCTTTGAAGGCCTCATCCAAAATCTTATTAAAGCCTTCCAAATCCAAATCAGATCCTAAAATGAATGCTTCATTACTAGGCATCTTTCTATCAAATTCTTTCTTCCAAGTATCTAAGGCCTTTATCTGATCATCTTCTCCTTTAAGGTGAGGAACAAATCTGTTGAAATCTAAAGAAAATAGGCTTAATTTAGCCTCAACTTGGTTCAACTTGCCTTTGAAGAATGATAAGGCCACATTAACCTTTTTAACCTCATCTCCTACTTCTGTCACCACCTTAGGTAAATCTGACCTTAGGGGCTGCAAAAAGGCAAGTTTCTCAAATAGTTGCACCCTAGGAGGCCAATTAACAAAATAAGGGTTTAATATAGCAAGATACCCCATTATCTCTATGTGTAGGGTGGGAAACTTATTATATTCATTGAGGATGAAATCTGTCTTATCCTTCAATATATCAATTCTATGTTGCAAAATACACCTAAATGCATTCAAGGCTATCTCATTCTTCTTTTCTCCCATGTCTTCCTTTTCAACCACCTCCTCTAATTTTGCTTTCTCCTCAATTTGAAAAGGTTGTTGTGAAGGTACATACACCACTTTAGGATTTTCTTCTAATTGCTCCATTATCTCAGCAATCACCTGATTTTTTTGGTGTATCTTGATGTGGCACATCTCCTCATCTTTTGCCAAAGCACTGGTCTCTTCTATCAAAATACTACACTTATTAGATAATTGCTTGGTTTTGTCTTCATTTAAGTGTGCCCAATGACTCATAATCTGGGATATCTCTAGATCCCATGTATTCTGTACTAACCAGACCATCTGATTACCCACCATATTCTCTTAGATGTTTACCAACTGAGGTTTTTGGTCTTTTGGGCAAAGACTCCACATGGCAAAGGCCTAAGACTTTGGGCTATACCCAAAACCCTTTATCATGTCTCCCATCTACACTTCACTTGCCATTTTCAAGTTTGGCTACTTCCTTATCTGATCAATGATAAAAGCTGAGGCCAAGTCCCAGCCCTGAGGAAGCAATATGCCACTGTCTAACACCATCTGCCTGGCCTCATCTGGTGAGATATCCTCACTATCAGGGTCATATGCCTGTAAAGCTAATAGGGCCTCATTTGTGACTGTTTCTTCTCCATCAATCTTTAGTTGAGGCCTTATTTTCTCCTTCTTATGCCACCATAGAAAATCTTTAAATTCATCAGTCTTGATGAAACTATCATCACTTAAAAATTATTGCTGATGTATTAATCTTTCATCAATACATGACCTGAGAGGCAACTCAATATTCTCCTCCTCATCTAGTTGTTGCTTCTTTCCTTGTCTAATTAATTTTCTTAGGTTATGGTCATATAACCTATTCCCAGGAATGAGAGCATTTACTTTATCCTTTTTCTTTTCATGCCTAACAATTGAAGGCTGGCCTATGTCAACTTTTTGCCTTTTGGCTTAAGGTTCCTCCACATTGTCAAGTTGGGAGACCTCTGTTAGGTCAATAATATGGCCCTCTCCTCCCTACATATGTGGTGCCTCTACAACATCTTGTTAAGGCTAATCATATTGAGGTGGACGGGCATAGTCACCATCACTACCTCTTTCATATTGTGATTCTGAATGATCAGGATCCGGAGCTCCTTTCTTATCTAGAACATTATCAAGTTGTTCACAAAGCACATAGAAATTATCAATCATGGCTTTGATCCTATCAAAATAGGGAAAATCAGGGTAGAAGCCCCCAAAAGCCAACCCATTTCTCTTTATTTATGTTTCTAGCTTCAGTAATTTCTGAATCCTCTCCCTTCTTGTTCTAATTTCATCTTCATCAAGAAGGTTTCTTATTGCATCCTCTTCTATACATGTATAATGAACATTTGTATTAGGGATTGTAGGGGTTAAAAGCTTTCTGACTCCTGCCATGAAACCCTCAGGATCAATATATCTATATGAGGCTACCCCCATTCTGCAGCTCTCCAACCACTGGCTGACTGTGTCAATGACACCTTTGCCAATAGTGAAATTGAAAATCTTGAACTGCCTAGGGGTTAAGGTCCCCTTCCTGTGCGACGTAAAATACTCATTAGCTATCAATAAAAGCTGCCAGATGAATTCCATGGTAGCAACTCTTGATGGCACATGGTAGGGAAAGATATGGGGTGGATGTATACATCCATATACCTTGAACATGGTAAAGTTCTCTTCAAGGAAGAAGTCTCCCCAGTTACGATCTCCCTCCCATTTGTCTACATACTCACAAGGCCTCAATAGTTGCAGCACCTTGATTGGGAGTCTGGTCTTGCTGATGCCCATGCTCTGCATTATTGGATATACCATCCAATTCTCAAATGCACAGTAATCACAATATTTGGAGGTATAGTTCCAAATCCTAACCCAAAACTGAATGGGACTAGGCTTGTCCTTGAAAATCCTCTAAGGATTTAAGTTGTTAAAATTCATGATCTTGAAGTTAAAGTGTAAGAGCAAATGCATGAGGATAGAATAGTGGAAGAACCTAGGTTCTTTCTCCTTGGGATCCTTCATCTTCTTCTGTGTTGCTACAAAACCTTCATGCATTTTTTCAATGATGTATTGTATGTAATCATAGCTAGTGCTAGAATGTACCTCTTGTAAGTCTAGCACCATCATCAAAATTTTAGTGTTTATCTTCTCAGCTCCTCCATCTATCCCTAACACTCTACACAGGGCATAGGCGATATACTTAATATAAAAATGCAGGTCCTTGAAGAAATAGGGTGTTGTGCCAAGCATAGGAGTAAGATGGTTTCTAACCTCCTTGAACATATGCTTCTGCAATTGTCCCCTAGCAATCCCAGGCTTTAACCTATATCTTTCTTCTTGCCTAGTAATATCAATTTTGGTGGACATGGTACTATACAAGCCAAAGGCTTTCATAAATGAGCTTCTATTCAGGATAAGCAGGGTTGTGCCATCATTTTTTTTAATTGTCTTGGATAGGAAAACATAGTGACTGGCAAGACCTAAGAACAAGTCTACATCTGTATAGACATCGAGGACAATTAACCTAGCTAGACCACAAGTCCAAGGGTTTGATATTGGAATAGCCTTATCAGAATTATTATAGAAGTAGTTTTAAAGAGAAAAACCTATTGATCCTGGAGTGTGAGCATCTCTGATCTTGCAGTAATCATCTGTAAGCACATTTGCATTTGCCCTTTTGTTCTGTGTAGAACCTGGCAGCAATTTGAGGAATTCATTAGAATAATTCCTCTTCCCTTTAGCATCATCATCTACCTCATCACTTCTCCCACTGGTAGAAGCCACACTTACTGCTCTACTCATCTTTTCTTTGTTTCAATCCTCCTTTTTTTACCGATATTGAAGCAAATCTTCTCTCAAGACTCACTTCTCTTCTCTGTGCACTGTTCCTAGCAATTCAAAACTTTGACAATCAATTGAGCATTCTGCAACTTAACCAATTTCTTCTTTCAGCAAATAGAAAACCTAGCACTTCTCTGCTCTATAATTTTGAATGCAAGATAAGTTAAAAATGAACCTTCAATCAACTTTTTATGGTAACTGTTTCAAGTACACGGCTCATCATTTGAAAATCATTAATTTTGTCATCAATTCAGCACGCTATGAAATTGATTGAAAACCTAGCCGTAGTTCATGAGTGTGACAGGAAATCAAATTAAAATATGTGTATCTTTAGAAAAATCCTTATAAAATTTGAAGAAGGTGACATGCCTCTATGTGATTGGCTCTTTGTCAGACATATCAGCTACCCTTTTCACACAGTAATCAATATCCTTAATTGTCATTGGACACTGAATCATTCATTGTTGTCATGTCAGCAACTGCCACCTTTTCTAAAATTTCATATTGAGGGACTACGTGATCGTGTATTATCTCCTTTTCGCTAACCCAACTTCATAACCGTTAATTCTTCTGGAGACCAAGCGACTATGTTATTTTCTTTTTCTAACTAACCATAGTCCACTTCTGGCGACCATGCGACTAAAGAAATCAAAGTCGCTAGATGAAAAACTTAACCCACAATTTATTCAGAGACTCCGTGACTGACGGTTACCTTTATCTTTTACAGTTATCTCCAAGTCTCTGAATGTTACTTTTCTTTATGAGACCCTGCGACTAACCTTGGTTGCCTAATCGCTGAGTATAAATGTTAGTTGACAAATCTTTCAGAGACAACATGACAAGCATTTTGCCCTTTATTTTCATTCAGAGACTATGTGACAAACCCTTATCTCCAAGTCGTGAGTACCTTTTCCTTAAGGCTCTTTTAATCAGAGACTTCACGACCACCATTTGATCTGTTCATCTTTGCATCCGACGGCTCTGCCAAGTCACTAAGTATTCTTTGATACTGTTATATCAATTTAGAGACTACACGACAACAAAGCACTTTATAATCTTAGTCTATTAATCGCCAGATGACCTGATTCTTTTGGGAGACCACACGACTACCTTTCATCCTTTTACCTTGTGGACATGTGTCCCCTTTAACCATTTGTCTCTGAATCATTTAATAGACACTAACTTAGCATTTTAATCCAGCGACTACCCAACTGTCTTTCATTCCAAACTGCATGCAGTTTGTCATGAAGTCTTGGCATATTTCACTTAACTATCAACCTTCTTGGATACTATGCGACTAGTACAATCACTAAGTCTCATAAACATTTACTAACTGCTTGATCATTCATGCGACACCGCGACTTGTCTATGGGCCCTTTTGCTAATTGCTGACATGTTTCTTTATTTTGAGACTTTGCAACTGAAGGGCTCTGCCAAGTCTCATAAAACAAAAGGAATATTCTATTTCATTTAGAGGCATCCCGACAATATTTAATCACCAAGTCTCGAAACAAAGAGGAATATGCTGTTAGGATCACGCAACTAGGCGACTATGGTAAAAAACACATGACTTAAGTTGTTTCAAAAAGGTAACGCCAAAATAGAAACATGATGAACACTTTAGGGTTTTAAGGTTTTTTATTTTCATATAGACTTTGACCTAAAGACCCTAAAAAATTTCAACAGGGATATTTCAAGGACGAGAGACTTCTAAACTTAGGAAGAAAAAGGGTAAGAGGATCACAAAATTTTAGGGCAAGGAACCAGGAGAAAGATTACAACCAACATGATTTTTAGAAGAACCTAAAAATTTATCCAATATGGTGTCCAATGTAGAGCTGATTGAGATGTCTGAGAGTAGAGATAAGAGAATAGACTCCTCAAGGAAAATTTAGCCAAAATGGCATGCAAGTTGGAAGAAGTGCAGCTTCAAACTACAACGGTCAGTGAACTGATGAGAGAAGTTGATGAGAAGGGTAAATTAGTGGCTGAGAAGGACATGATCCCAGAGCCAAACCCTATACTTCAAGAAGAGTCATTCTTGAAAGCATTGAAGGCATTGAGTGGCAAAATGGATCCAGAATTAATAATGGAATCGACAGAAGGTCTTGAAAATCACTTTGATTGTGATAGTGTGACTGAAGCATAGAAAGTCAGAATATCCAAGACAAGATTGAGAGGAACTTCTCTCACTTGATGGAAATTTGTCCAATATAAAAGGGTAAAAGGAGGAAAGAACCCCATAACTAGTGGGAAAGGTATGGCGGAAAATATGAAGGAAAATTACCTTCCTGATGATTATGAAGTGCAGTTGCATAATAAAAGGCAGAATCTGAGGGTAAAAGACTTAGAAGTTAGTTCCTATATAGAAGAGTTTCATAAGCTATGCTTAAGGTCCCATGTGATGGACAAAGAAAGCCTAAAAGTGGCAAGATACCAGAATGGCCTCAAATGGAGTATTCAAGAAGAGATCAGTCTCTTAAGCCTCAAGGCTACAGATCAATACTATCAACTAGCTCTCAAGGTAGAAGAGAATTTCAAGAAGAAACATGATTCAAATAGTAGAGGCAAGGGAAGAGACAATAGAGGTCATAGAGGAGGATATGGAGGAAGAAATCCTGAAGCTAAGAATCTGAGTGAGAACAAACTCATAGAGAACCAAGGAGAATCTAGCAACACTAGAGGTGGTTACAACCAAGGAAGAGGTTCAAATAATATTTCAAGAGGAAGAACTGATAACCTAGGAAGAGGATCTTACTTCTCTTCGATGAAATGCTACAATTGTCAGCAGTTTGGGCATCTTTCACATCGGTGTCCTGCAAAGAGCTCTACTTCCCAAGGAGAGAAAAGAGCTAACTATGTGCAAGAAGAGTCTTCTAGCAACAAGACTACAGAAGTCCCCATAGGATCAAAGATGGGAGAGAATTTGATGGTTCAGAGAGCACTCCTCAAAGAACCCATCAAAGAAGAGCCAAGCCAAAGAATATCTTTGTTTAGAGTCAACTGCAAGGTACTCAGTAAGGTCTATAAAGTTATCATAGATTTAGGTTCTACTGATAATATAGTTTCTTTAGAAGATATTGAGAAGTTAAAATTGACAAGGATACCTCACACTAATCCTTATAGAGTTACTTGGTTGAATAAATATCAACATGTAGTAGTTAATGAACAAGCTTGGATAGAATTTTCCATAGGGAGGTATAAGGACAAAGTTCTGTGTGATGTCCTACCCATGGATGTGTGTCATCTACTATTGGGTAGACCTTGGTAGTTTGACCGAGCTGTAGTACATGTTGGAGTTAAGAACTCCTATTCCTTCAAGAAGTATGGAATAAATTTTAGGGTACAGTCAACCTTGGAAGAAGAGAAAGAGAAGAAAAAAGGTCCCAACCTACTGTTGGTCGGTGAGAATGAATTCTTAAAGACATTAGAAGAAGATGGAGTAGGCTTTTCTTTGGTTTTAAAACCACAAGGTGGAATGAGAAATTAGAGGTAAGAGTTTCCTTTAGAGATCCAAATGTTGTTAACTCAATACTAGGCCATAGTTAGTGATGGTCAACCAGTTATCCTACCACCTAAGAGATCTATTAGTCATCAGATTGACTTTATTATAGGAGCCTCACTTCCAAATAAAGCTTCTTATAAGATGACCCCACAACAGAATGCATAGATTTCTAACCAAATCCAGGAACTAATTGACCAAGGGTTGATTAGAGAAAGCATAAGTCCTTGTGCTATTCCCACGGTACTAGCCCCAAAGAAAGATGGTAGTTGGAGGTTGTGTACTGATTCTAGGGCCATAAGCATGATAACTATCCAATATAGGTTCCCAATACCAATGATACAATATTTGATGGATTGTCTTGGTGGAGCTAGATAGTACCCCAAGATAGATCTTAAGATTGGATATCATCAGATATGAATTAAAGGGGGAGATGAGTGGAAGACTTCTTTTAAGACTACCGAAGGACTGTATGAATGGCTTGTTATGCCTTTTGGGTTGTCGAATTCCCCAAGCAGATTTATGAGATTGATGAATGAGGTTTTGAAGGACTTCATTGGAAAATGGGTGTAGTTTACTTAGATGACATCCTAGTGTTTAGAAAAACAAAAGAGGATCATCTTAGACATCTGCAAATGGTAATGCAAAGATTGCATGAAGAAAATTTGGCAACCAACTTGGAAAAGAGTGAGTTCATGAAGCAAGAGTTGGTATATCTAGGTTTTGTTATCTCAGAGGGTAACTTGAAGATGGATATCAAAAAGGTGGAAGAAATCTTGAATTGGCCTACACCAAAGTCAACAACTGAAGTCAGAAGCTTCTATGGCTTAGCACAGTTCTAGTAGAAGTTCATCAAATAGTTTAGTGAAATCAGTGCACCTATTTTAGATACCATCAAAGGAGGTATGAAAGTTAATTTCAAATGGAATGAGAAGGCTGATGAAGGATTTGAGCATCTAAAAAAGATGACAGTGACTCAATCGATCTTGACACTTCTTAGTTTTGACAAATTATTTAGTGTGGAGTGTGATGCTAGTAACATTGTTGTCAGTTCAGTTTTGAGTCAAGAAGGAAAGCCAATAGCCTTTCATAGTGAGAAGCTTAGTGATGAAAAGAAGAAGTATTCCTCATATGATTTTGAATTGTATGCATTAGTGAAAGCACTAAGGAAATGGAGACATTATCTCATTCCCAAAGAATTTGTAGTCTTTACCGACAATCGGGCTTTGAGTTTTCTAAGCTCGTAGGATAAACTAAGCCATAAGCATATGAAATGGGTAGAGTATATACAAGCCTATACTTTCACCATAAAGCACAAGAAGGGAGTATAGAATAAGGTAGCCAATGTATTGAGTAGAAGGTTACTCACAATAAAAGAATTTGAGCTAAGGAGAATTGGCATTGAAAGCTTCAAAGATCTGTATCCAGCAGATGAAGACTTTGCAGCAACATACAAGGTATGCAAGATTATCAAAATCATTTTCATAGTGAGTATTAGGAGTATACTCTTCCAGAAGGTCTTCTATTTAAGGGAGGACAACTCTGTGTATCGAGAGGTTCCATGAGAGAGAACCTAGTACAAGAAAAGCACAATGGCTCCTTAAGTGGACATTTTGGGTTGAACAAAACTCTAGAGTTGGTCAAGAGGTATTACTATTGGCCAAGAATGAATTGGGACGTCCAAAATTATTTAGAGACTTGTATGGTTTGTCAGAAGGAAAAAGGGACTTCATCCAATACAGGATTTGTATAGCCCCTTCCTATCCCAAATAGACCATGGGAATGCCTTAGTATGGATTTTGTAGTTGGACTACCGAAGACCAAGCAAGGAATGGACAACATCTTTGTGATTGTTGATAGGTTCAGCAAGATGGCTTACTTTGTGCCATGTAAGACCACACATGATGCATGTTACATAGAAAATCTATTCTTTAGAGAAGCAATAAGGATACATGGATTACCTTTGAGTATTGTATCAGATAGAGACTCCAATTTTATGAGTCATTTTTGGAAAACCTTATGGCAAAAGTTTGGTACAAATATTTCTTTTAGCTCGGCATATCATCCACAGACCGATCGTCACACTGAAGTGGTGAACCAAAGCTTAGGAAATCTTTTGAGATGCCTCACCAAGGAGTATGGACAATCATGGGATTAGTTACTTGCTCAAGTGGAATTTGCATACAATGATATAGTCAATACATCCACTGGAAAAATCCCTTTTGAAATAGTGTATGGGATTCATCCCAGTGGTATATGTGAATTAAGGGATCTTGGCAGCAATGCAGAGAGGAGTGGGTATGCTAAAGATTTTTCTCAATCCATCAAGGAGGTCCATGACTCAGTCAAAGAAGCATTGATAGAGAGTACAACTCACACCAAGCATAAGGTAGATGCAAGGAAAAGAGATATTCAATTTACAGTTGGAGATCCGGTCATGGTGCACCTAAACAAAGAAAGGTTTCAAAAAGGAGTTCCGAGTAAAATTCAGATGAGGAAGATAGGCCCTTGTACAATATTGGAAAAATGTGGGTCTAATGATTATGAATTTGATCTTCTTGCAGACATAGGATTACCTCCTATTTTTAATGTGGCAGATTTGGTATCCTATAAAGGACCAATTCCAAAAGGAGATATCGATGATATTAGAGCACTCAAACTACATGTTACATCAAAACTGAAGGCCGAAGAGATTCTGAATTCAAGAGTTTCCAAGAAGACTAGAAGGCAGAGCTATATGGAATATCTAGTCAAATGGAAAGGAAAAGCTGATTCAGAGGCTACATAGGTGCAAGAAACCGATTTCAAGAAGTTAGGCATCAATCCTGACTTACTCCAATCACCGAGAAGTTGATTTATTTTTGTTTGGGGAGTATGGTGCAGGAGCACCTAAGGTTAGAAATATCTCTAGGATAGAAAGCATTTTCAGTTTGTAAGGTATTTTGTTCCACCATTCTTGTAATGACCGAGGTCAATCAATGAACAAACACCATTGTTTCTAAATAGTTGTTTTCTAGTTTAAGTGTGTGTTGAGGTAGCTTATAAACCTCTATAAATCCAACTAAAGATCTAGATACCGATATTTGGTAATGTGGCACTAATTTATATTGGTGCTCAGGAAAATCTATTGCTTGGTAATGCTACTCAAGAATCTTGCTTGATTTACACTAGGTTGCTCGGGTATGCTATGCAAAATGCTCAGGAATGTCGCTAGGTAATGTTGCTCGGGTTACACTTGGTGCTGGGGGTAGTTGCTCGGTGATGTTGCTTGGGGTTGCTTAGATTTAAGGTTTGTTGACTAACGCTCGGGTATTGAAGGCAAAGTTTACTTTCACGCTCGGGATTGGTGCTTGATAATGGTGGTCTGTTGCTTGGTTATGTCGGTTAATGACCTAGGAAATGTGAGATGTGACATTTGTGACCAGTTGGGTCAACCGCAATGGCTCTCAACATGTCATTTTTGTCTTTGATGGACAGTGAAACCTATTCTAGTGATGGGAGGTTCATTTATGGCTCAACCTTTCCATCTGTGTAAGGTGGTTGAAGTTGTTGAAGAGCATGAGATATTTTGGAGATATTTTCAGGGAGATGGATATATAGTTGAAAGCTTTTGTAAGAGAGTAGTAGGAAGGAAAAAGAGAGGAATGCATTGTATTTTGTAATAGAATAGAGTTTGTGAATACATAGAGCATTTGGAGAATCATCTTGAGAATTTTGTGATGGATTCCATGTGCAGTGTGTATGGTTGTGTTGTTCAGGTTGAACCAGTCAGTTTAGCTTGGAGGGTGGATCTATGCTATTAGATTCCACAGAATGAAATAGTATCTTTACAATGAGAACTAGTTTTAGAGCACTTGAGTTGAAGATCTTAGTGACTTCCTTAAGTTAGGGTTTGATAATACCCTATAAGGTCCATTCAGAGACCTTGAAGCTGAGTCAAGCTAACTCTCAGTAATAACTAGATTTGGCACTCTACATCAGATCTCATGGTGAAAATAGTAGATCTAAACTAGACAAATCAATTTCAAAAACATCTCAAGGCAAAGGAAAGACTGAATGGAAAGGTGGAAATTCATACTGAGGAAGAGGTAATTACTCCAGAGGTGGTTATAGAAGAAAAGGATTCCAAGTAACTTGTTACAATTGTGGTGAAGAAGGACATAAATATTTTGAATGTACACATGCAAGAAAGAAAGGCAGTAGTAGTAGAAATGCATTGGTGCAAGAGGAGTCACCAAATGAAGCTGAGAAGGAAGGAAATTTCATGATCTAGAGGATACTATGGAGTGAGAAGGATAAGCAAGATCCTGTTAGGAAAAGTTTCTTCAAGACCACATGTAGAGTTGCAGAAAAATTTTGGAGGGTAATTGTTGATAGTGTAAGCTCAGAGAATCTAGCATCGGAGGAAATGGCTGCAAAGTTGCAGTTGGAGAGGACAAAACATCCAAAGCCCTATCAGATCTCATGGATCAAGGATTATCATACATTAATGGTGAGTGAACAATGTTTTGTGAATATGAAAATTGGAGAATATTATGATAAGGTGTTGTGTGATATTATGCCTATGGATTATTGTCATATTTTGTTGGGTAGACCTTGGAAATATGATATACATGCTATACATGATGGAAGATTGAATAGATATTCTATTTGGGTTGATGGTAAGAAGCAAGTTTTGTTACCTTTGGTTGAAGAATCTATAGATGAAATATGTACATCTGTGAAAGTTTGTTTGATGGAAGGAAGATAGTTTGTTAAGGATTTGAAAAGAAATGATATTTGTTATACTTTGATTCCTAACAAACCAAGTAATAATATAGAAGATGACATTCCTGTACAAGTTGGAAAGTTACTCACTGAGTATAAGGAGATAATTTTAGATAATGTACCTGATGGTTTGCCACTAATGAGAGATATCAGTCATTGTATGGATTTTATTCTTGGAGCTAGATTACCAAACAAAGCACCACATCACTTAACACCTACCAAAAATGAAGAACTTTACTGACAAGTTCATGAATTGTTGAACAAAGGTTTGATCTGAGAAATTTTGATTCCATGTGCAGTACCAGTTGTTTTGGCACCTAAGAAGAATGGAGAATGGAAAATGTGCACTAATTCCAGAGATATAAACAAGATCAAAGTGAAGTATAGGTTTCCTATATCGAGAATTGATGACATAATGGATTGTTTGAGTGGAGAAAGATATTTTACCAAAATTGATTTGAAGAGTGGATATCATTAGATTAGAATCAGGGAATGTGATGAATGGAAAACTACTTTCAAGACAAAGGAAGGTTTGTATGAGTGGTTGGTTATGCCCTTTGGTTTAACTAATGCACCAAGTACATTCATGAGATTAATGAATGAAGTTCTAAATAAATTCTTGAATAAGTGTGTGACTGTATACTTGGATGATATTCTGATATTCAGTTAGACTAGAGAAGAGAATTTGATGCATATAAGGCAAGTGTTACAGAGATTGAAAGAAGAAAAGTTGCTACTAAATCTAAAAATTGTTCCTTTATGAAAGAAGAGCTTGTGTATTTGGGTTTTGTAATTTCAGCTGATGGTTTGAAGATGGATCTAGAAAAGGTTGAAGCTATACTATGGCCTACACCTGAAAAATATCATTGAGGTAAGCTCATTCCATGGATTGACAAGTTTTTACAAAAAGTTTATCATAAATTTTAGTTCTATTTGTAATCTATGACTGAAACAATGAGAGGAGAAAAAAGATAATTCAAATGGACACATGGAGCTGATAACAGTTTTGAAGCTTTGAAGTTGAAAGTTTCTAAATTACCTGTGTTAGCATTACCTAATTTCAATAAAGTATTTCAAGTTGAATGTGATGCAAGTGGAAGTGCAATTGGAGCTATGTTGACTCAAGAAGGTAAACCTGTTGCTTTCTTTGGTGAGAAGTTGAATGATGCAAAGAGGAAATATTATGTCTATGATAAAGAGTTCTATGTTATTTTTCAAGCTATGAAGAAATGGAGACATTATTTGATGCCAAATGAATTTGTGTTGCATAATGGTCATAAGGCTTTACAGTATTTGGGCAGTCAGAATAAGTTGAATCAGAGACATATGAAATGGGTAGAGTATTTACAGAGTTTCACATTTGTGATAAAGCATAAGAGTGGATTTTCAAATAGATTTGTTGATGCATTGAGTAGAAGAAGATCTTTGTTGACTGAAATGAGAATTGAGGCTCTTAGTTTTGATGACATGAAGAATTTGTATGAAAGTGATCCTAATTTTTCAGAGCAGTGGAGAGTGTGGAGAGCACCAAATTAAAATAAAGCAAGTATGTATGAAGATTATTTCTTTTAGGAAGATATGTTGTTCAAAGGTATTCATTTGTGCATTCCAAGAGGTTCAATGAGAACTAATTTGATAAAGGAGAAACATAATAGTGGATTGGCTAGACACTTTGGTATTGATAAGACATTGATTTTTCTGAAGGAGAGGTATTTTTGGCCTCAGTTGTATAAGGATGTTCAGAAATTTGTAAAATTTGTGGAGTTAGTCAAGTTGCAAAAGGAGTAAGTTAGAATACTGGTTTGTATACACCAATTATCGTTCCTGAGAAACCTTGGAGTGACATCAGCGTGGATTTTGTTCTTGGCTTACCTAGGATAGCAAGAGGTAATGATTTTATATTTGTTGTTGTGGATTGATTTTCCAAAATAACACATTTCATACCATGTATAAAAACATCAGATGTAGTACATATAGCAGATCTTTTCTTTAAGGAGATTGTTAGATTGCATGGATTACCAAGAAGTATTATCTCTGACTGAGACAATAAGTTTGTTAGCTATTTTTGGAGAACACTTTGGAAGAAGTTGGATACTGAGTTGAAATTTAGTTCTACATTTCATCCATAGACTGATGGACAAACAAAGGTTGTAAACTGAATTTTGGGTAATTTGTTGAGATGCCTAGTTGGAGACACACCAAGCAATTGGGATTTGATGTTGACACAAGAAGAGTTTTCATACAACAATTCAGTGAATAGAAGTACTGGAAAGACATCTTTTGAGATTGTTCATGGCACACAACTGAGAGGAATATTAGACTTGAGAGACATTGTTGGAGAAGAGAAAAGAAGTGCATAAGAAGAAGAACTTTTTGAGTTTAAGAAGACATTGCATGAAGATGTAAAACAGAAGCTAGAGAAAAGTAATCAGAAATACACGGATAGTGTAGACAGATCAAGAAGATATTAGACATTTGAATTTGGTGATGCAGTAATGGTCCATTTGAAGAAAGGCATATTTCCTATTGGAACATATGGTAAATTGAAGATGAAGAAATTTGGTCCTTGCAAAATACTGAGAAGATTCGACATTGGAAATGCTTATCAAGTGGAATTACCTAATGACATGGATATATCACCTATATTAAATATTTTAGACTTGTATGAATATCATGAACCTCATGAAGAAGTGACAATACCAAGTGATTATCCTAAGAAATAGATAGAGGAAGTTGAAAAGATTTTGAAACAGAGAGTTGGAAGAAGTACAAGAGGAAAAGAATACATGGAGTATCTGGTAAAGTGGAAGAACAGACTGATTGAGGACTCATCTTGGATTTCTCAATCTAAGTTGGATTCATTTTAGGTTGGACATGATACATTATTCGGGGAATCATTTCTTTTAACCCTAGGTGTCTGATGTAGGAGCATCTTGGGTCCTCGGCAATCCTTCTCAACCAAAAAAGATGTTTACTTTTTCTTTGTAGTTTTTCTTCTATTGCTTGGGTTCATTCTTTACAGACGGATTTTGGTGATCTCTTTACCGATGGATTTTTTGATGCTCTTGTATGCTTTACCGATGGTTGCTAATTTTTTGTGATCATCTTCCCGAGATGTTTTATCCTGATCTGGCCAACTTCTACATTTAATTTCTATTTTTGAATTAATGTGGGGTCTCTCATTGGGATCTGTATCAACCCAAATCTAGGTCTCTCTTATGGATTTGAGCACTGACCTCTTTGGTGGACTCTTGTATATATTATTTTGTGTATTCTTAGTTTAGTTATCAATCTTAGAGCAAGAAAACAAATGTTTAGATATTGAGATTGAAGGTCTGTGATCTCTATCATATGAATATAAGTCTGTAATTCATTTTTATGTATATGGCCAAAACCAGGAAGGTCTTACAGCCTGGGATGTAATGATTTTGATCAAGTTAATATAAAGGATCTATGTTGTTTCTTCTCTCATTGTGTGTTGTTGCTTCCACATTGGTTCTACAAGGTGGTTTGGTAGTTGGGAGTGCCTTTGGCCCCTTCTCATTACCCTCCTTGCATCAAAATCTTAGCGTTAAGTGTATGTTCTTTGATCATAAGGAAGACCTAGTTTCCACTGGTTTTTCACAAATGATGCCAAGAGAAAACACACTTAACCCTAAGGAATCAACCAAGTTATCAAAACCTTTGCCCAAAACTTGATATCCCTTCAGCTCACACAACATGTCACCCCTGGAAGGGTGCCCATATTTTTTTTCCTTTTGCAAGATCTATGCACAATAAAGTTAAAGGGGCCTATGCAATGAGACCTCTAATGTTTTATTATCCACTTTAAAATTCTCAAGGAGATATATATGATTATTTTCTTCAGCAGAGATTCTTTCCCCTCACATAAATATTATGACACTTTCATAGGTGAACTGGGTAAGCTACTACTCTAACGTGTTTAATAAGTGCATCCATTCAAAAGCATCTAATGAATGCCAATAAAATGCCTCATGGTAGCCTAAATTCTATTTAGGTCCTATAGACCACCAGAGGAGACCAGACATAAGATACTTTTTCCCTTTGAAGTTTTAACCTCAAGAAGGTATTTATTTATATTTTGTTGCAAGGAGATGGCTTTAGCTCTATTCCCACTTGGATCGTCCTCATGGGGTGAGAACTTTTTCACATTGTAATAAGCCCTTTACAAGGTAAAAGAAATGAAAAAATGGATGAAAACTAAGGGTCTAGATTTTTTATCACCCTCAAAGAGTGAGAGCATACTCTCCTACTAAAGTTGTTTCTCCCAAGCACACCAAGCACATATTCTTTCACTTAGGATTTCTTTGCAAATGAAAAATTAAGTTAGTCTAGGTTTATGATTGTCTACAAGAGACAAGAGCATAATCCCCTATTACTTAACAAATCACTACAAATAATCATTCTAATTAAGTTATGTTCCTAGAAATCAAGCTAATGAAAACACGATGTTTGCTTGAAGTTGAATAGGAAACCTATGTCACAAATTCCATTAGTAAATTCAATTTTGATTTGATCTTTGACAAATGACCTACAAAAACTTGTTAAATTCCTCAACTTGCACAATAAAATTAAATCAAAACACAAATATATCAATTGATTATGGGTTAGAATCAAAATTCAGACTCAAAACTTAAAGGCTTTATCAATTCACCCCATAAACAAAGTACTCTTACCAAATATGTAGAAACAGTTACCAAAGATGAAGCAATAATCCATAAATGAAGTAATGTTTACCAAAGATGATGCTATTTACCAGAAACAAAGTAATGATGACCGCAAATGACAAAATTTACCAGAAATGAAGAACAAATTGTCAGAAATGAGAGTATTTCTAGAGATGAAAAAGGAACTTCCAAATGTGCAACTATACTATGATTGATATTTCCTGAAAATGAGGTAAAGATCATCGGAAATAAAATAATGAGGCAAGGAAATGAGATTCTATGACCATAAACAAAGGAATATTTTCCAAAAATGAAAGAGGATAATTAGAAATGAAACTATTTTGTAGTATCTCCATCTTGCAAGTACAATTTTATGAGATAATGATTAAAATCAAGGCTTAGGGCCCCATAGTGGGCGCCCAACATATGTGGTTAAACTGTGGTAAGTTTTATCTACAACACCACACTTCAATAAATCATTATCTCAATTGGTTAGTTCATAAGAAATCAATCAAATAACCTCAAAACACAATTAAAAGTGACTTATTTCTTCCTAGTCACAAAGATTATGATCTAATTGTTAGTGCTCTCAGATTTATGCATATTAGATCAGTTAATAGAAAATCACGAGATGGAAGATTCAATTAAAATGCATCTACATGAATACAAATTTGATAAAATTGATAAGGATGAGTGGTGAAGCTACATGGATGCAATTGATAAACTCAAATTAGCATAACCTAGGTGTTAAAATGATCTAGCTTATGAAATGCCTTGATGAAGGTTGATTTTATAGATTTCCTCTTGGAGGGAAAGATTTGAATTTGAATTCAATGGTTGAGATTGATCCACAGTGAGTGGTTGAGATTAGGACCTTGAGTGATGCATGTGATTGAAGCTCATTGGTTGAAATCAATGTGTTTGTCCTTTTATGAGTTGAGTGGATAATATGACATTTAATTAAATCAAACTAATTAATTTCCTTAGCCATGGGATTTTTGAGTGTGGATTTGATTATATGGCTTAGTAGAATTAATTAATGAATGATCCTTGATGAATCATCATTGGTGATTGATGAATTATGTAATTAAATTGATATAAATTAATTACACAATTACGTTTAGGATTAGCTTGATTTTATCATGATTAGGATTTGATATTTTGATTAGCATTTAGGGAAATTAATTTGGCTAGGCCATTTTTAGGTGATTACATTGGTACCCTCCAAAATAACTTTAAATTTATGAGACAAGAAGCAAACAAGTTACAAAACCCAGATTTAGAAGTACAACTGATTTTGGGACTCTGATACATATAGCACAAGAAATAATATACAACCTACTAGTTCAGTTTCTCCTCCTTCGCTTCCCACTTCTCAACCAATGCTTCCTTTTGCACCTTGTCTTCCTCAAAATATTGGAAAGGAGTATGGGTTACTAGAACAACTATGTGCTACTCCTTCCAATATATCACTTTGGGAGCTTATTCAAAATTAACCTACATACCATGAAGTGTTACAACAAGCCTTAAGAAACATCATTATTCTCTCTCCTACACAAGATATTATAACTTCTATATTGGAGTGCATGAACACAACAAAAAATAAGGCTCAAATTGTATTTTCTCAAGATGAGTTTCCTTCTAAAGAGGTTCAAGATCAACATGATTCTCTTATGATTATTTTCATTATCAAAGGTAATCTTATTAGACAAACTCTAGTTGATAATGGATCTGGTCTTAACATGTGTAGCATTGATCTGTTGAAAAAAAATTAGTTGGATAGTTTATCGATTAAACCTGATTCTACTCCTATATGTGGCTTTGATAATGTTTCTAAGCAATGTATGGGTTTTATGTATGAAATGGAAAGCAACATTAAAGCTACTATTACCCAATTTATGAGACAAATTGAAATACAAAATCCACTCAAAGAAAATTTGACTAGCACAACCAAAGAGTAAGGATGCTAATTTAGGATCTACGCTCTAAGGATTTATATTCCTTTGTTGCTATGATTTAGAAATAAAATGTTGATGACAGATATGATCTAGTGAAAGAAAATAATGTAAAATGAAAGAAGGGTAGGAACAAATGCACTTGGAAATAAGATGGATAAAATGTACTTGAAATCTAAATTTTCCTACCGTCAAAATCTGAAAATGAGTTGTTCCTGCAGATCTGGCACACAAAGACCTATATATTTATGCTCCTAAAATTTCACTTCAAACAGGGAGGGAAAAATCGATTTTCACTTTATACCTAAGTAAATGTCAAGTTTTTCCCTATCCTTGGGGTTTTCTGCTCAAATTTTCACAGCTTCTTTGTCTTAGTCTTAAAAAGGTCCTCCTGAACAAACAACTTGATCTAGGATCATCTGCACCTGCAAATCTAAGATTTTGTGTGTGTATGGCTATATAGGAATTTTCCTTAGGTCAACCCCCTGTTTTGGTGATTCCCATCTCCACAGATAGCCAATGTGATATATGTAATGTGTAGTGCTCATGAATCTAGAGTATGTCTAAATCTCTATGAGCTAAATACATAAACAAAAGGACTAGATCCACCCTATGTATGTTAGAGTGAAACACTAGTATGAAATACAATCAATGTGTGATTGAGTTCATGCAAATAAACATAGATCTAAAATCTAAACACCTAAATCTAAAGGAAAAATGTATAGATCTAAAAAAAAAAAAAATCATACCTAACCCTAGAAGGAAGAGTACAAGATAATCATCAATAAGTGCTCTTCTAACCATCTTCATAATTAATTCATGTCTTCTTGATGTAGGACTGGTATTTTGAACGCTTAGATGCTTGAGAATGAATATAGATACTTGATAGAAGTTGTTGTAGCCTTCAATAGAAAATCCTCACTTCATGGGATGTATTCAAATTGGGGCTTCAACCTTTCAATTATTTTCATACTACCAAAATGAAGTGCGAGGATTTCTTTTATACTAAAATCGAGAGATAGAATTGAGTAAGCCCACAATAGATATAGATACCCTACAAAAACCTCAAGATCAGAGCCAAACCAAAATATTGGGTACAAACCCCAAGGACACATTCCTAATGGTGATCTATCCTAGGGACACATCGTCAATGGTGATTTCTCCCACCCTAAATAGGCCAAAAAAAATTCTGGGGGTCTCGGCTAGTAAGTAAATGGAATATTAGGATAGATAACTCATTATGATATCGATGCAAAATTCGAAAGCCATACATGGTAAAATAGGGCCTAAGAGCTGAAATGAATTATGTGATTGCAGCAAAAAATAGAGGATGGCACTTAGAAATAAGGTCCTACCTTAATTTTGAACAATTTTGGAGAGATTAGAGGACCCATATTAAAATTAGGTATGCATTAAGTGTAATTATGAAGTCCTAATATGAAATCTATAATGAAAACACACTAAAGAAGGTGTTAAAAAATCATGAAATTGTAGACCACTTAGGCGCTTATAATTTATGATGATACAATGTGTATTATCACCTTGCCTATTAAGGTAGGTCCTATTATTTTACCTACACCTATTCATGTCATGCCTGATGCTCTTAATTACAATCTTCTTTTAGGGAGACCATGCATACATTCCATGCATGTTGTGCCTTCAACACTTCATCACAAAGTAAAATTCATCTATAAGAATACCATGTATACTCTTCTAGCTGATGAAAAGTCACAAAATTACTTACGAACCAAATGTGACTCTAAATCCATTCCTACATCATTCCAACAAGACTCATATTATCTCCCTTAAAGTTCCCTTTTAGAAGAATATTGGGGGTCATTAGAATTTATGCCATCCTTTATGGGAGAATAGAAGAATCCTAGGTTCAAAGGGCCTAGTGTGTCATTGGTTCCATACCTACCTTTAATAAAGAGGTCATCTTTCCTAAATTTCTTCATGCTAAGTTGATTACTTAGCCTAAAAAAAATAATAAGCATAACCCACACCTTACCAATCTCACATTTTTCATGTACCATTGATATCATAGCCACTCTACTATCAAATGTCAATATTTGCATTATAAAATTCAAAAACTTATTGATTTTGACATAATTCATATAAAACCTAACAATTAGTTGTTTTTAAACCATGATTACTTTGAATAACATTTAAGATCATATTATGTTGCTCCACATTATGTGACATTGTAAGTCTCTCTTTTAGGGGCTCATTGTCATTCATGATGGTGCAATTTCAAGTGCAATCATACTTTGTGAGAAACATAATAGTCCTTCTCATCTCTATCTTTATCTCCAAACTTGGGGGGCAATAATATTCTCTCGGTCTCTCAATCTCTCTAAGGATATTATTTCCCTTGGATAGGTGGTATTTTTTTATCATGTGATCTCTCTGCTTACATAGAATTGTTGGCTTTGATTAGGGATTCTCTTTTATGTAAGAGGTGTGTATCCATGATCACCACCTCTTCCTTGTTTTCAAATGTGTATCCACATAAACAAATCCCTTACCTTGGGGGTTAAAAGTGAATCCTCCTTCATCAAGAATCCCTTTGCCTAGTAATCAGGAAGGTGTGGATTCTTGTTTTCTTTCATCTCTTTTGGTCAATTATATGATCTCATTCTTTCAGAAACCTTCAAAAGGATCCCTTTATACATTTTGCATGATATCTATTTGCATTCATCCCTTCTTTGACCTCTTTGGTCTGGATTGTGTGTTTCTTAGATGAGATCTCCTTAGTGCTAAAGGAGTCTATTCTTGTTTTTATTCTTCCTTAAGATGTCAATATACTCCTATGTTGTCATCTTAAGGGAGGGGAGGGGCATACACAACATCCCTTTAAAAAATATTTTGATTTATTCAGGCATCTCAGGTAGAGTACACTAGCATAATGGAACTTGATAGAGCATATAACTCTCCTTTATGCACATTTTTAGGATGTCGTCGACTAGCATACTGCTAGACAATTTGACCTCTCCTTTGAACAAACTTTATGGGTTAACTAGCATAACACAAATTTCTAGACCATTCAACCTCTTATATGAGTTGACTGTCATGCGCTAGACCTTTAACTCTATTATTTTTGACTAACTAACTAGCAACTACATAGCTTGATAGACCATTAAATTCCATCTTTTGCAACACTTTTACTTTTCATGATCCATAGTGACGCAATCTCTCTCTCTTATCTGGGATTTTGATTTGATTAATAATTAAGTCAATTGGGGGCTTGATGTTTCATTTTCTCCTTGACCTTAATAGGACCTTTCATATGCATTGATCTAATTTATCATGAGCATGAGATTGTCTCATACTAATGCTAAAGTGGGGACTAAATCTACCATCCTAAAAATTTAGCACCCATCATTGGTTGATCTAATTGGAACCTATAGCCCCTGTTTCATGATTTGGAGGTCTTTTGCCCATTTTTCTTGATCCCGACAACCTATAGCTAAAACGAGGGTCTCTATTCATCATCATGACACCCCAGTTCCATTTCAGGGGTATTTTTCAGGGTGTAGGGCATTTAAACCATTCTGCACTAGTGAAGAACATTATAGGTGTTCTACACCCTTGACAATTGAACCAAATTGGGCTCAAGGCCTGATATCAAGGTTTCACATTATTTTCTTCTTCTGTGGTTAGACTAACCTAGTTTTGAATTCTAAAATGAGGGTTAAAGTATATAAAACTATATAATAGGAAAAATTGAGAAATTATAGGAGGTAGATCAATGACCAAATCCATTGGGTCTATTATATATTGGAATCATAAGCCCTAGCCTATAAGATAGATCCGGTAAGCACAACCAAGTGAGTAAGGGTGCTAACATGAAATCTAGGTCTTATAGGGTTAGATTTGGTTGATTCTAATAAATTATATGCAAATGATAAGTAAATATGAAATGATATAGATGATTATGAAAGTAAATGAAAAGAAATATGGATAGGAATGTGTGCACCTAAAAATTGGAGAGGGTAATTACACTTTGAGCCCAATTTTTTTTTACTGACAGAATCCCAGATTCTGGAAAATTTTTGATATAGCAAATCTTGAACCTACAACTGTTAGGAATGAATATTTTGATTTTGGAAAGGATAAGGCCAACCTAAATTGGCCTATTCATGGACATAGATGACCTAAATCAACCTTTTCTAGAGGCTTTCTAGACTGAGAAATAGCACAGATCTGGAATAATTAGACTAAGAGGTTTCTGGATCTGAACCTGTACCTACACTTTCTAAATCTAGAAATATGGAAAATGTATTTGTGGGTGGCTATATAATGTTTTTCCTTAGTCAACCCCCAATTTTAGTGATTCCCACCTCCATGGATAGTCATTAGAACAAGTAAAATGTGTTGTGCTTGTGAATCTAGAGTATGTCTAGAATGCAAGTGAGAAAGAATGTCAAAGTAAATGCATATATCTAACAATATGTGTGATAGAGTGAAACCCTAGCATGTAACTACAAACAATGTGTGAATTGAAAGCATGTAAATATGAAGCATCAATGCATAGATCTCAAAATAACAAGAAAATCATACCAATCCCCCAAGGGAAAAAGTACTCCTAGCCATCCTTACAATCTGTTTGAAACTCCATGATGTAGAAAATTATGTCTTGAATGCTTGATTTGAAGTTGTATATAATGTATTTGAATTCTTGAAATAAGTATTCAATAGACAACCTTTGCTTCAATAGATGTCAACAAGATCGAGCTTCCAATTTTAAATTGCTTGTTGTGATCAATTTGGGGTCTTCACCTTGCACTAGATTTTTTTATGCCAAAATGAAGCAAGTATTTGCTTTTATAATGATTTTGAATGTCAAAATTGCATAGCCGACCATAGGTCTAGAAACCCTTATAATCCATCATGATGGACCTAGGCCATAAATTTGGGCTTAATCCCCTAGGACAAGGTCGAGTTAGGTCAGCCTAGTCCAAGAAAAGGTTGATCTAACTCAAACTTTTCCTTAGGGAATTTGGTTAATCCTAAGGACCAGGTCATTATTGATCTGACAATTAGGGTTTACAAATTGTGGTTGATTTCGACAACGGGGTTGAATTTTGAGGCCAAAAGGAGCTAAAATAGCACCTAGGAAATGAAGATAATTTGTGATTGGAGAAAAATAGAGGAAAATTCATAGAGATTATATCCTACCTTTATTTTTGCACAATTTGGAGAGAGAAGAGGACTCAAATTTCAATTAGGGATGCATTAAGTGCAATTAGAGAGTCCTATAATGAAAATGTATAATGTAAATACACTAAGGCAGGTGCTAAACAAGTAGAGTACACAAGTACTTACAATTTAGGATGGTACATTTATCCCCTGTATATGACACTACATGCATATGCAAGCTAAAATACAGAGAGAATCAGTAAATGAAAAATGATATATCAAAGCTCCCAGTGTGTAGATCTTGCAAGAAACTGTTAGTAATCGCAACCTGCAAAATACATGTTAGTGAAAAAGCATAAATTACCTAAGGATTACTAAATAAGTTGATGAAGCTCGTGGGTAGTTGTATGCCCCCTGTTTGGGCTTGCAATTAGGAAGGGTGAAACATGGAATCATGTATACCTTGATGAACTATAAATGCAAATTGTTGAATTATGATTTTCAAAACCATTCAAGATGCACTCTAAATTTTTCAAAAGGAACTTGGATAGAAAGGAATCTGAATCATCATTCAACCACCTGAAACAATGTGGAAATCGAAGCTTCCTAGCTCAAGTTGTGAATTAATGAAGGTAAAGATGTATTAATGAAGGAGAAGAGTAGTTAAAGTTAATGAAAAATATCAAAAAAGTAACTAACCTAAAAGTGTGTATAAGTTATTTGTTACCTTTTGAAAAGCTCACTTGTTACATTACCTTTATTTTTCTTTTCTGAAGGAAGAAGAAGGAAAAGATGCCAAGGAAGAAAGTGTTGTAGCAGACTAGGATAGATGTTCTTAGGATAGAAATAGAGAATGGTACACCTCTAGACAAGGTATACTTCGATACGCATTCTTTGTCTTCCTTTCCAACATTCTATCTTTCTACAATAGATGTAGAAACTAGTTCATAGATGGGATTTGATGATGTTCAGAGTAGGAAACTGAAACAATTGATCTAGTCCCTGAAATTTGATTGAACTAGTCCCATAAAGTAAACCTTGTCCCAAAAATTCAACGTAGTCCACTGAGAAAGTCAGCCTAGTCCAAAGTATTTTTGTTTGTCTAATTTATGACTAAATCTGGTACATGTTTATGATGCACTGATATCAGTTTGTTGATATGTGATTATTGTAGATGCCCACTATGCAGGAACATAATACCATGAAGACTATGACATTCCTTTGAGGTCAATATGGGAGGTTGAGACCACAGGAGATGTATTTGCTCAAAGATGTAGTGTTTTACTGGGTATACAACCTTCTATATATTAGATTTCATCAAGCCATGGTGAATATACTGATGGAGAGGTGGGAGGACACATCTACATTTCACTCTAGAGGACGTATACTAGATCCTACAACTACATGTCTAAGGATGGAAAGTGAGATTTATGACTGATAGATCAGAGACAAATATTGAGAGAGACCAGATATATTGCTCAGGACAAACCTGGTGGGAAAATTTGTGTTGTGCACATTGCATAATAATGTTTATTATTGTATTATTTCATTTTATTGTGTAAATGTTGCACCTAGATGGATGAGCAATATGTAGAGATTCCCATGAAATATTCTTTGTGATTTGTATTGTAACATTGTGATATTCTTTGATGTAATTATTTAATATTAGGTAAATAAAGTACCCAATATTGAATGTGGGTCAATGGGATTAGGTAGCACATGGTTTATGTAATACCACTTGGTGGTTTTGTGGGATCTTGTTTCTATAAAAGAAACCACAAGGGTAGTTGTTGGGGTTAGACAGGTTAGCCAAAAGGTAGTATTTGTGAAGGTTGGAAACATGGCATGAGATGTGTGGATTCATGCTTGTTTACATGGAGTGCTTCATTGTGGCTAGGGCTTTGAAGACTTCCATGGTTGTAATGTATTTGTGTTTTTCTGAATAATATATGGTGATGGATGATTTTGGAGGTTGGGTTTTTCCCTCATGAGGGTTTTCCCAGGGTATATCTTGTGTCATAATTTATGGTTATGTTTTCTATTATCTTACATGTGGATTCTAAGTGTTTATTTGCATAAGATCTATAATGGGTTATGTGGAAATTGTCATATGGTTGTATGCAATTTTCCTAACAGAATCCTTTCTCACACAAACAAAGATCACATTCCACTAAGGGCACTAGGACATGCCTATGATGAGGTTCCCTTAGTTAGTAAGATATTATTATGCACAATTGTTGTTTTGGTTCTCCTGATTGTAAGGGAACAATATTTTCTATGCCTTTATCCCATATAGTCTGGTGCATGGAGAGGAACAATGTAGTATACTTGTGTGTATTGAGTATGTTAGCCCAGTTATACTACAATCTTGGAATATTTTTAAGATACCAGAGATGAAGCTTAGCAGTATGTACCTCACTATAGATATGGATGTTTGAGCACATCACTTGTACACATCTAGTAGGATTTCTAGTGGAGATTAATGTCAATGATCCATGAGCATATGAATATCTACTGAGTTCATCATGAAAAATTAGTGACTTGTTGTACTAAAGAGAGACCATAGATCAGTTGTAGATAATCAATATCATTTGGAGACCCTATAGGAAGATTCCATAATGGAAAGATATTGATTAGAAGATTTAAGATGTATGTAGAGGCATAAATTTTTTGAGGGAAGGCACAATTACATAGTAGTTCCTTTCTATTTTGACAGAGCGCAACAACAGTTTGTTCTTACATAGGGTCCTTTGATACTAGTGTCATGTTATGCATGTGGATACATGACCATAGAGAGACCCAAGACCATACCACCACCTAATTTAGATGACATAGAGATGAAAGATTTGGACGCAGGGCAAGATACCAAGGTATCTGACACAGTCAATAATGCAAGAGTGACTAGTGACTACCTGAGGCATATCAGTGTTCATGGGGTGAGACCGCTCTTTCAGTAGGCTACCCCACAAGAGACCCAGGGCCCTTTTCTAGAGGAGAGCATGTGGTATCCAAAGATGAGGATAAGGACACTAAGGAGGATGCAGATAGAGAGGACAAGAAGCTGAGAGATATACTAGAGGTGGCACCTATGGTCGAGAACCATGGTGTAGATGAGGAGGAGCTATCAGAGGGGATAGATACTACCCCTCTGAGGAGATGACCACCGAGATCCACATTAGAGATGCCTCCCCTAAGGGATGTTTCCTTCAGAGATCATGAAGAGAGTAGAAGTTTTGTGCCCCCAACTATATCCCAGGGTAAATCCCTAATTTTTCCAGTAACTGACAACCCTACCTACCAAGATGGAGATCTAGGTATGGAAGAATAAAAAATGTTTAAGAAAAAATTAAGTTATATATAACTTTTGAATTTTTTTAATGTTATATGTTTTAAAATTGGAGTGGAGGGATGGAGATGCTTTATGGGTAATTTTTTGAGAGACATCACTATAGCATCAAGGATACCTTCATCCTCTCAGGTGAGATACGAGACATAAAGATATCCTAAGTGACACAAGGATCTATTCACATTAGTATAGGTAGAGTTACAACTTGTGAGAGATGATAGGGAGTCAATTCAAAGAGAGTTGACAGAGACCCAACATGAGTTATAGGTTCTTTGAGGGAGACTCGTCGATTAGAGTGGAGGTCATCTAATATCCATACATGACACTCGACTTCTCATAGGCCATCTAGCACACCATGACCATCTTCTTCTCACCACAAACCTGAGAGATCAGGGAGTCATAATCCCATGGATGAGGAGTGATTTAATATGAATTATTTATGATATATAGGGCACATTTTTTATAGTGCCAACTATGTACCAAACATCTTGATAGATAGTTATATAAATGTTCTTTATATTTACATGTCTATTTCAAATTTTAATGCTTTTATGATTGATTATGTCATCAATTCTATAAAGATTAAAATGAGATATATATTATCTAATTAGAGTTATCTTTAATTAAATGAAAGTGTTTATGTGAATAGATGAACATGTAGCCTAGCTATAAGAAATAACTAAACACTAATCTATTACTAATGAAAATTAAAAGGGGTGCAAACATCTTTCAAGTAATATCCTAACCAAAGTGATCAAAATATTACAATTAAATTAAAGAACATAACATGTGCATTTTTATCAAGAATGAAGCAATACATGAAAATAAAATCTATTAACACATAATGCTTAAATGTAAAAGATATTATCACCTATAGAAATTGAAGTGAGAGAGAAAGGAGAAGAAAGAAAGAAAAGAAGAGTTAAGAGTAATGTTGACACAAATGCATAGTGTTTATAAGGTCCCTGAGTTCTACACCATCCATATTAGCTAACTTATATGCACCAGCACCATAAGATTCAATGATTATATATGGGCCAAGCCAATTAGGACTGAATTTACCTCTTTCTCCAGGTAGAGCATTGTTGTTACATTGGGTCTCATAAAGAACCAAGTCTCCAACTGAAAAAGAACGCTCAATCACTTTTTAATTGTACTTATTTCTTAAGGATTTATGGCAAGATTGCATATGCTCAAGGAACTAATGTGTTTTGCATCTAACATATCAAGTTGTTAAAGACATTGTTCTCTTAAAGTGCCATTAACAACTATTTCATTAAAAGAGAATCTCAAGGAGGGTATTTCTAATTCCAAGGGCATAATTATGGTTGGACCATAAACTAGGTTAGAAGAAGTTGTTCTTGTGGAGATGTGAACACTTTTCCTATAAGCCCATAAGGCACAAGTCAACTGTGTATGCCAATCCTTAGCATTTTTTTTGAAAGTCTTCTTAATACTTTGTTCAATGGTTTTGTTAGATGCTTCACCTTTACCATTAGATTGAGGATAGTATGGGGTAGAAAAATGTTGTTGGATATGGTATTTTTCCAAGAACTTCATTACTTTCTCATTTTTAAAAGGAGTACCATTATCATATTTTATTGTTGATGGTATACCAAATTGAGAAATGATGTTTTCTATGATAAATTTACAAATGACATCAGTTGTAGTAGAGAAAAGAGGAACTACTTCGACCCATTTGGTAAAGTAATGAGTATCAGTGATGATGTATGTGTGTCCTTGAGAAGAAGGAGGTGACATTTTACCAATGAGATCCAAGCCCCAAATATTAAAAGGCCATGAAGCTACCTGAGAGAAGAGTTCATGTGGAGGAGCATGGATGAGATTATTATGTTGTTTACATTGAGGACATCATCTGAAAAAGGCAAAATAATCTTACTCCATGGTTTGCCAATAATATCCCATACAAAGGTGATTGTTAACTAAGGAATTTCCACTAGAATTACCACCACAAGATCTTGAATGAGCTTCTTGTAAGGCAATTGGGATCTTGGATTTATTAAGGCATTGATGTAAAAGAGCATTTTTAAGAGCACCTATAAAGAATGTCAGTAAGGATGATATATCTTGTAGCAAGTTTGCAGATTCGAGCTCTAGTATTGTATGTTTTTTATTCAAGAAAATTACCATCTTTTAAGTAATGAAAGATGTGTGAATACCATTCATCCAAATGAAGACTAAAACAAAAAGTTTGATCATTATATCTTTCACAAATAGTAGGATTGACAAGATAATGTTTAGTGAAGTGATAGCTTTCAAGATTGTTTTCTAAGGAGATAAGAAAAGTTACGATTGCCATGGTGTCTACATGTATATTATCTTGACGAGGTAGGATTGAAATATAATGAGAGGATAACTTGGCAAGAAAAACTAAGGATAGGTCACGGTATTGATTCAACTTAGTATGTTTAGCTTGATATGTTCCATTAATCTATTGCACAATTAATTGTGAATCTCCAAAGATTTTAATATGTTTCACTTTAAGGGATAAATCTGCTTTTAGTCCAATGATAAGGGATTCATATTCCACAATGTAGTTAGTAAAGGAGACATTAAGATGATATGACAAAGGTATAGGCTTATTTGAAGGAGATACAAGAATAATACTAGCACCAAAGCCAGTTCTACATCAAGATTATTCTCATGTGTCATCGGTGTCAATAGGCGAGACACATTTGTTAGGAAAAGTGATAGGAGTAAAATTTGAAGTAGGTGAAGGAGATTCAACGAGATGATTGGTCAAAGCTTGTCATTTAATTTTTTTTTGAAAAAAAAATTTTTAATCAAATTCACTTAGCATTATAACCCATTTAGCTAAGTTTCCTGATAAATAATTTTTTGAGAAAATATGTTTCAAAGGATCAAATTTTATGATGACATTAATTTCGGCATTTAGAAGGTAATGTCAGATTTTTTGACAATAAAAACTAAAGCTAGACATTGTTTTTCTATCATAGTATATCGAGTTTCATAATCTATCAAAGTATGACTAATATAATACACTGGTTTCTCTTTTCTATTATTATCATGTTGGGCTAAGATAGAAACTAAAGCATTAGGAGAAGCGAAAGTGTATAGAAAGAATGGCTGAGAGGGTTGCAAGATAGGAGGATTGGAAAGATATTGTCTAAATTGTTCACATATTTTTTTACACTCATAATTCAAAGAGAAAGTAGTGTCTTTCTTTAACAAGGAAGTAAAAGGAATCATACGATCCACCAAGTGTGAACAAAGTGATAGATAGCTTCTATTTTTCCTTGTAAACTAGGAAGTTGTGAAATATTTTGGGGAGGTGGCATTTTAATAATGGCATAAATATTTTCAGTATTCACTTCAATACTCCTATTTGAAATAATAAATCCAAGATGTTTTCCACTGTCTATACAAAAAGAACATTTTCAAGGATTCAAACACATGTTATATTTACGTATCCATTCAAAGATATTTCTAAGAATAGGCACATGATCCTTATGAGAAATAGACTTGGAAAGAATGTCATCAACATAATCTTCAAGAATCTTATGGATGTAATCTTGGAAGATAAGCGTCATAGAATGTTGATATGTAGCTACCGCATTTTTCAACCCAAAAGGAATGACAACCCAACAAAAGGTTCCCCAAGGAATAATGAAAGCATTTTTGTATTGATCATGAGAAGGAATGAAGATTTGATTATATCTAGATAAATAATCCATGAAAGATAATGAAGCATGTCATGTCGTCGAATCCACAATCATATCAATTTTTGGGAGTGGAAAATCATCTTTCAAGGAAGATTTGTTTAAGTCACAAAATCAAGTTAAATTCAGATTTTATTATCACCCTTAGATACAACTGCAATGTTTGAGATCCAAGGAGAGTATTCAATAGGATGAACAAAACCAGCATCAAGGAACTTTTCACTTTTAGCTTTCACAAGAAGAGCAATACTGGCATTCATCTTACATATATTTTTTTTTACGAGATTTACGTTAGGAAGAAGGACTATTTTATGTGTGAAAATTTTATGATCAATACCGGGCATATCAGAATAAGTTCAAGCAAAGACATCAGAGAATTCAAGAAGAAGAGAAGTAATATCTTTCTGTTCATCCTCATCTAGAAATTTTCTAATTTTAATGACATTTTCATTGTTATAAGGATCTATTTGCACATCAATGGTGTCAGTGATCAAAAGATTTTTTTTTTTTGAGAAATGTCCATAGGTAAAGGGGGATCATGGTGATGTTTAGAGGTGATCTCTTTTCCAAAGTATGCTTCAACATTCAAGAAATAAGGAAATACTCTATTGTGGTGAAAAGGAGGAAGATTATCATATGCCTCCTAGAATTCAGCTAAAGAATCATCAATACTAAAGGCATCTAAAGAATATTACAAATAAAAAACAATAATATGAGGATCAAAACTTTCAGAGGTCCAAAAGAAATGTTATTAACATTGAGAGTAAGATGTTGTGGCTTCTTATAAGGATTAAAATATAATCCACAAGATTGTTCATTTCCATCATTGTCTAAAGGTACTCGAATTCCTTGTTCATATTTTCCACATCCATTTCCATTGAATCCATGTTTTTCCAATAAATAATAACCATGACCATATCGAGAAACCATATACAAAAAATTTAATGGTGCTTCATGAGTCACTATGTCATAACAATCAGTTTTGATAGTTTCTAAATATTCACTTGTGGAAGCAGCAACACAGTTATTACTAAGATCATCAGAAGAGGTGTTGATGGTATAGGTTCTTTGCCAAGTTTAGGTTGTTGACGTTAAATACTTGGAACTTTATATTCCCCAATACAAGTTGGCATAAAATATAAGGGTCCCCAATCATCTTCTGAATGGATACTTATAGGAGAAGGGTCATCGTTAGGTTCTTGATCTTGTGTTTCTTCAATAGAAACATGTTTAGTGCTTGAATCAACATTTAAACAACTATTTGGTCTATCCTTTGCCATGAGAGTGAACATCAAATTATTGTAGATAAACCTGACTTTTTTGGTGAATATTAGAAGGAACAAGATGCATATCATATAACCAAGGTTTGTACCCAAAAGAAGGTTATAATTGAGAGGTCCAAGCATGACATGAATGGGAGTTTCTAAGATAACAGTTCCTACCTTAATAGGCAAGTTGATGATACCTGATGTTTTCTTAGCGACATTGTCAAAGCCACATATAGGAATAAAACCAGGTTTAAAAGTTGAAATATCAGCTTTGATTTATTTCAACATGTCCATAAAGAAAATATTTAATCGAGATCCATTATCAATTAAGGTTCTATGATTGAGTTTTCCATTGATAAGAACAACCATCATGAGTGCATCATGTTGATCTTGATCTTCCTTGGGGGGTAAATCATCTTGACTGAATAAAATTTGAGCCGAAATAGGAATAGTATGCATACATTCCAAAAAGGAGTTGATGCTATCTTGACTAGGTGGAGGAATTGAAACAATATTTAAAGATTTTTTCAAGGCTTCATCAAATTTAGGAGAAGTTTGAAGGAGTTACCAAAGAGATATCTTAGTAGGAGTGACACATAATTGTTCTACCAAATCATAATCCTTTCCAATATTGGGAGGTAATCACGGTGTTGGAGGAAGCATAGGTTGAGAAGGTGGTAAAGTAGTAGGAACAACTAGATTAGTAGGTTGAGGATCATTTCTTAGAAGGTAGGTGTGAGCCACCACATGATATTCCTTAATCAACTCCAAAGGACTTATAAATTTTCCTTTCACAGTTAAATTAGGCTTGTTTGGATTTTGGAAAGAGCCTTTTTATTATATCCTTTGACCATAATCACAGGTGTAGTGAAATTTTTCATAGGTTTTGATTGTGTGCATCCTTTTATATTTATCATAGGCTTATTGGTTATCATAGATTGGGCATGGAAAACTACTATATTTGTTTCAATGTGGAAAATAGAATCACTCAAAGGAAGCAATTGGAGCAACTTTATGTAAAAGGTTGGTTGAAGAGATGTAGAGGAAGACTTAGTAGAGATGGAGTCGTTAGAGACTTCACCTCTCATGACAAAATCTTCACTACTAGACATCTCATGAGGATTCCTAACATCATGAATAATAAATAAATCATCAAAATAATAATTAATAAAGAAATCATAAATTTTTGAAACAAGCTAAATACAAATGAAATGCAATTGTTTTTGTATTTTCGAATGTAAATGCAATGCAAGGAAATGAAAGATAACTATGTTTTTTTTTTTCTTTTCAATTTTTATGATGTAACAAAGAGTAAATAATAAACAAAGGCATAAAATATAAATCTAATCTAATGAAATGTGTGAAAATTAAATCTAATCACTAAATGAATCTATTTTTGTTCCTTTTAAGATTATCGAAATGCATGCAAGATCTAACTATCCAACACAAAAGGTATAATGCATGAAAGATTCAGGTTCACCAAAATGGATAATAGGAAATGGTGATAAATTCTAGGAGGTAGATCACTCACCAGATCTATTGGTTAATATTATACATTGGAATCACAAGCCCTAACCTATAATATAGATCTGGTAAGCACAACCAAGTGAGTAAGGCTGCTAACACGGGATCCAGGTCTTATAGGGTTAGATTTGGTTGATTCTAATAAATTCTATGCAAATGATATGTAAATATGAAAAGATAAATTTGATTATGAAATTAAATGCAAAGAAATAAGGATATAAATATGTGCACCTAAAAATTGAAGAGGGGAATCACACTTTGAACTTGATTTTTTCCGACTGACGTAATCCTGAATTCTTGAAATTTTTTGATTTGGAATGTCTAGAAACTGCAACTATCAGGACTAAATATTCTAATTCTAGAAAGGAAAAGTCCAACCTAACTTTCCCTAGTTCTGGAAATGGCCAAATTGACTCAACCCTATGCAGAGGCTTTTTGGACTAATAAATAATAGAGATCTGGAATAATCAGGCTGAGAGGTTTCCAGATTTAAACATGTACCTACACTTTCTTAATCTACAAATCTGGAAAAAATGTGTGTGGGTAGCTATATATGGGGTTCCCTTAGTCAATCCCTCATTTTGGTGATTCCCACCTCCATAGATAGCCATTAGAACAAGTAAAATGTTTTGTTCTTGTGAATCTAGAGTATGTCTAGAATGCAAGTAAGCAAGAATGTCAAAGTAAATGCATAGAACTAACCCTATGTGTGATAGAGTGCAACCCTAGCATGTAAGTGAAATAATGTGTGAATTGAAATCATGTAAATATGAAGCCTCAATGCATAGATCTAAAAATAACTAGGTAATCATACCAAGCCCCCAAGGGAAAAATTACTCCTAGCCATCCTCACAATCCATTTGAAACTCCATGATGTAGAAAATGATGTCATTAAGATTAACCTTCAATGGATGTCATCAAGCTTGAGATTCCACCTTGCAATTTATTTTTGTAATCAAATTGGGGTCTTCACCTTGCACTTGATTTCATTATGACAAAATGAAGCAATTAGGTTGCTTTTATAGTGATTTTGAAAATCAGAATTGCACAGATGGGCACATATCTAGAAACCCTTCTAATCCATTGAGATGGATCCAATCCCTAAATTTGGGCTCAATCCCCTAGGAAAAGGTTGCATTAGGTCTCCCTCATGCAGGACAAGGCTGAACTAAGTCAACCTTGTCCTCAGGGAATTTGGTTAATCCCGAGGACTAGGTCATTGTTCTGACAATTAAAGTTTAAAAATTATGGTTGATTACAACAATGAGGTTGAATTTCGAGGCGAAAAGGAGGAAAAATAGGACCTAGTAAATGAAGGGAATTATTGATTGAAGAAAAATAGAGAAGGATGCATAGAGATTAGATCTTGCCTTAATTTTTGTATAATTTGGAGAGAGAAGAGGACTCAAATTTGAATTAGGGATGCATTAAGTGAAATTAGAGAGTCATATAATGCAATTTCATAATGTAAATACACTAAGGTGGGTTGTAAACAATCGTTAAATTATATAGTACACAAGTGCTTAAAATTTAGGATGGTACAAAAACCTATATCTCTCCTCATTTTGCATCCATTAATCATATGCAATCAATTACAACAAAATCATTATGATCCGAGAGAAATCAAGTCTTCAAGCATTCAAGGAGAATTCAAGATCTCAATCCAAGGCCATTCAAGATCTCATCCATTCTTTTTCTATCTCATCAAGGCAATATTCATCAAGTTGGGTTAATATTTTCTATCTCATGATGGTATCTTAGTGGGCTCTCACAATAGCAAAGAAGATATCCCTTTCTCCATCATTCATCTCTCTCTCTCCTTGTAGGTGTGATGAAGAAAATCAATATTAGGAGTGGTTTCATTATATCCATACACATGAGAAGGAATCCTTTATCTTACATCTCCTTTACATGGTCAACAGATAAAAATCAAGCATCTACAACAAGAATTCTTCATGGGTTTGAGTGATACATACATTTATCCATGAGGGTAAGCACATTAACAAAGCTCTAATCCATTGTGTTTACACCACATGATTTAATTTCATACTTTTTATTTCATATTTCAAGGTTGATTACTAAATAGAAGTTTGACCAAGAAAAGCTCCTTTATACAACCTTTTCCCTTATTTTTATGTGTGCAAGAACATGCTAGGAAGTTGTAACTGAAGATATGAGCTCTGTAGACCTCTACATAGGTCTTTGGAAATTTTCAACCAAAAGTCTCAGGTGCAAAATGACTTAGGCATTCTACACCCAAGTACAAAATGTTTCATGCATTTTGCACCCTCCAAAATCAATTGAAATTTTTAAAGCAGGAAGCAGACAGGTTATAGAACCTAGATCTGGAAGTACAACTGATTCAAAGACTTTGATAGTCAAAAAAACAATGACAAATCAAAACCTTCCTCATTTCTCTCAGGTACACTTGTCATTATTGCATTTTCCATTTCTAAGTACATATCAATAAATATCATTCTACTTTACATATCAAACATTCTCCTCAGGGAAGGATACATTTTCCTGGTTAGGGCTTGAATCCACATTTGAGTCTACCAGAGCATCATCCCTTACTAATGTGAAATTTAAAATGGTGAAGAGATCTATCCTAGTGCATTGCTTCCCATTTTCAATTTTACACCACTAAATATGATAAAAGCAACCAATTATGTGATGCCACATTAGCACACCAATAAACATGACTTAGTGCACAACTATGGGTACAAATATACTTGACCATGTGGACTTGAAACAAATATTTTTAAATGGGTGACTTGACAAGTAAACAGCTGTAAAAAATTCAAAAAAATGAAATATTTTAGATAGATTCTAGGGGGCACAAACATAAGGTGGCCCACTTCGGTCTCCTCACCCCTAGAGAATTTTAATAGAGAATTTTAATTCTACAAAACCATGAAGAAATAAGTGAAGAATGACCTATGGATCAAACAAGCAGTACATGGGTAACAAGGTGGATACAAGGGAAACAAGGTAATGTGTCAGTGACACACACCAAATACAAGTGAAGAGAGTTGATAAGTCCCTCATATAAAATGTAAACAAAAATAATTCTTTTATAGTTTATTATATATTGGGTAGTTTGTATTTGGTTTTACTGATGGCTTATAGTAATATTGCACTACATTGTACTCTATGTAGGAAATACATGATTATGCTACAAATGAGGTGTATATACTCTATCTCCTACAAGATTTGAAATTATGACCTCTCTTTCAAGTGTAAAAATACTCTCCCTAAATACTATTGTATCATAATCCAAAAAGACATAATTCAAAGGTATAATAGAAATTCCATACACAACATGGGTACAAATGCATGGAAATTCACATACACAAGAAAATATCACTATTTTCAATCAAGATTGCACCCTTAACAAAATGTGGAATTCAGCTATCCTGTGAAATTTAGCTACTCTACGACGAGAGTGAATCTTCGAGGTTAAAAGGTTGATTCCTTAATGGTACTTGCCTAAACTATCTTTGAACGGGGAAAGGTAAGAAATAAAGTTGAAATTAAACCTAAACTAACATGTGATGCACTGATGGTTCAACTTGATTTGTAGATCTAGACTATAAAAAACCCTTAATAAAGAAAAATATAGAACTCACAATCTAATTTTATATGCTTGAAAAAAATATTCTTATGAGAGGCTTCCAAACTTTCTAATACTTGCGAAGAGGAAAAAATAGATGTTTTCTCAATCTTATCACACAAATTTAAAATACACCCACAGAATTGCACCTTAACATACCATATTCTAAATTTTGATCGTGACACGAGCTTGATGACACAAGGAACTAATCACTTTATTTCACCAATAATTATCACAGAAAATTGCAAAACTCATACCGAATTAAGAAGGAACCAACATTCTATTATAAAAAACCAAGAACATGTCTCTACAAATAATGGGCTGTAAAATCATCCTCTTCTTGCTATGTGCAAGAATTCAGGAAGAAAATTGGTGTAGGAGCACCTAGGATATACTCAAATCCCTAATTAGTTTTGGCTTGTAACTGACTCTAGCCAAGTCAGCATGTTTTTTCTTAAACCTTAGAAGGTCTTTTTGTTGTGTGTCACTAGGTGAATTAGTGGTTAGTGCTAATTTCATTCTAGTTTAGTTTAGTTTGCTTTTAAATGTTTAGTCCTTAAAATAGGTCTAAAGTTGGGAAATGGGGTCTAAATGTTTCCTAGACCTATGTAAGGTGAGAAAGATGCTTAAAGAGGATTTAGTGATTTTATTTCATCGATTTGTATGGTTTAGAGGCCCTAAAAGATAGTTTGCATCATAAATGCAAAAGATGCTCAAAAGTTGTCATCACAACATTTGCAACTTTTTGCAAATGTTGCATGCAACTTGACAACTTTGGATTCCCCTCATTCTAGGAGTGGTAAATCAATGCTAGTGTCCTAAAATGGTGGAGGAAGCATCTTATGGTACTTTATGGCTCATTTCCCTAGGTAGATTTGATTGTAGCCAATTTTTTGAAAGAAATAGAGAAAGTGTTCTGAGATACAGAGTACAGTCAACTTATTTGAATGTTCTTTGTGTTTTAATGGATAGAAATACTTGATCTGTTTGTGGATTCATGTAGTAGGAACATATTCAAGACTTTTTCATTTAGGGAGAAAGTAGTGTAGTGTTAATTTTTTAGTTGTAGGAAATTAATTAAGTTTTAGGGAGTCTGCTGGTCCAGTTTAGTGTAGTTTTGGTTTTATGGCTCCCCCATGAAATCCAAACGTGGGAAACTCAAAAGGTTGGATGAATGACTTAGCAGATCCTATGTACAATTTACATATGAAATTATGAGGTCATAGGAGTCAATTTTCTATTTTCATAGCCATTCCCTAAGCGCGCTAGGACTGTCCGATTAGGTGTATGGCAGGGGAAAAGATGAATGCAGAGACAAAGGTGTGTATGAAAGTTCTAAACCAAGTGTGGTATCAAAGTCTTTAGGGTCTTATAGATCCTTGGTAATGATTTCAGAGCTCATCCAATCCATTTGGATAGATTTTTCTGTAGAAATCAGTGGACTGCTTGAGAAGAGACAAAATAGGCCTAATAGCCCTACAATTCAAGACAGAGGTGTACAGAAGGCTTGGGGACCCTAGACCTTGAAAATCCTTTAGGTCTTGAAAAAGGGTATCAAGATCCTAGATTATTTTTAGGGATTGTTTGGAAGATTTAGGAGTAAATCCAGAAAAACCCTCTAGATAGGGCTAATTGGTCAATTAGGCCTAATAGGATCATTTTGTGAGAATCTTTGGAACTTGACCAAATTGGGATTAAAGACCTATGAAAATGGGAATGTATAGATGTAGAATGAGCATAAAAGTAGTGAAAAAAACCCCTGTAGCATTTGTGGAGTTGGCATGAAGGGTTTAGGTTTGGAATCCTTCAAAGCAAGTGTGAAGCATTGAGACAAAACTAATGGTAGTTGTCCTTCAAGGTGAAACACAAGAAGAGTGACTCTTAGAGAAGATTTGGGAATAGTCTTAGGCTCAGTCGCTTGAGGCTATTGAGATCCTAGAAGAAGAATTGGGATCCTAAGTGGACTAGGGAAAGCAAAGTTCTATCTAGAGCATTGTGTGAGAACACCTTGGGGTTACTTCTATCAGATTGGTATCAGAGCATAGCTGATCAGACTTGTGGTTAATGTTCCAACCAACTGAATCAATGGGAGAGTCAACAATGATGAATAATGATGCACTAGCTAAGAAGGTAGATGATCAAGAAGTGGATAATAGGATACTCTATATATATTGTCTCAATTGGAGCAAAAGGTAGATGAAGTTGATGTGAAAGAAGATGAAATAAAGGATAAGGTTGAAGGGAAAGGAAAGGATATTTCCATTGATGATGAAGTACCTGAAGCTAACCATGTCCTTACTGAGGAGCCATTCCTGAAAGATTTAAAGGCTATGAGTGGAAAATCACTAGAGGGAGTTCCAATCTTTACTGGAAAGATGGAGCCGGGGATAGTCTCTGACTCGATTGAGGGACTAGAAAACCATTTTGAGTGTGATGGAATCACTGAGGCTCAAAAGGTGAAGGTTGCAAAAGCTAGACTGAGAGGGTCTGCACTCACTTGGTGTAAATTCATCCAAGGTGAGAGAGAGAAGGAAGGAAAGAGGCCCATTGATTCATGGAAGTCTATGGTTGCAAAATTCAGAGATGCTTATATCCCTGAGGATTATGAAATCTAATTGCATAAGAGAAGGCAAGGTCTGAGATAGAAGGATCTAGATGTAAACTCATACACTGAATAATTTCAGAGGCTTTGCATGAGATCAAGAGTAGCAGAGGATGAGAAGGTTAAGGTAGCAAGATACCTTAATGGACTAAAGTGGACAATACAAGATGAGATGAGTCTTTTGACTCTAGACACCATTCAGAAGTGCCACCAAATTTCCATCAAAGTTGAAGAGAAGCTAAGGAAGAAATAAGAATCTAGTACTACCAGAGGAAGAGGTAGAGGGAGAGAAACTGGAGGACAGAGAGGTGGATATGGTGGAAGGAGTTCTGAACCCAAGAACCAAGGAGAGAATAAATTTGTGGAACAAAAAGAGGGAAACTCCAATAGAGGGGGTTCAAATAGAGGAAGGAACTCTAGTAGAAGAGGAAGAAAAAACAATCAAGGTAGGGGTAATTACTTTGCCACTATGAAGTGCTACCACTATAATCAGATGGGACATCCTACATACAGATGTCCAGAGAAGGGTTCTACTTCTCAAGGAAGTGACAAGAGGGTGAACTATGTTGAAGAAGAAACTAGTGGTGGAAACAAACACCCTGAGGTTCCCTTAGAATCAGAAGAAGGTGAGAACCTTATGATGAGAAGAACTCTGATTAAGGAGCCAGAAAAAGAAGAGCCTAGTCAAAGGAGTTCACTGTTTAGAGTGAAGTGTAAGATGATGGGAAAAGTGTGTAGAGTCATTATAGACTCAGGGTATACTGACAATATAGTGTCAGAGGAGGCAGTCAGCAAGTTAAAGATGACGAGAATACCCCACACCAATCCTTACAAGGTCACCTGGCTAAACAAGGGGCAACATGACCTTGTCAATGAGAAACCTTGGGTGGAGTTTTCAATTGGGAGGTATAAGGACAAATTCTTATGTGAAGTCCTACCTAAGGACACATGTCACCTACTCCTAGGTAGACTATGACAATTCGACAGAAAGGCCATGCATGATGGTGCAAAGAACTCATACTCTTTCAAGAAGGACAATGTGACACTCAAAATCTAGTCACTACTAAAGGATGCAAAGATGAAGTCATCTGACCCAAATGTTCTCATGGTGAGTGAGAAGGAGTTCTTAGAGGCCTTGGAAGAAGGAGAGGGAGTTGGTTTTGCATTGGTGTTTAAACGAAAAGAAGAAAGTGTTGACAGAGAGGTAAAGAAAATAGAGTTGCAAAAGGAGGTGCAGGAGTTGTTGCAGTAGTATGAAGGCATAGTCAGTGATGGAAAACCATCATCCCTACCACCTAAGAGGTCAGTAAGCCACCAAATAGACCTAATCCCTAGAGCTACCCTACCCAATAAGGCTGCATATATGATGACTCGTCAACAAAATGAGTAGATAGCTAGGAAGATTAAAGAATTACTAAGCCAAGGTCTGATTAGGAAGAGCATTAGCCCTTGTTTCATGCCACTACAATATTTGGGACCATTTTTTGATGTTTATGTGTCAATTTTCCAACACTGTCCCATCGGCCTAGCGACAGAGACCAATGTTGTAGTTTTGGTGTCGAAAACAATGACGGTTGTACTGTCTGTCGTTATTGCGATGGTACTAACTATCAAAATACAAGCTGGCTATGATGGTTACCATGTTGTCATTACATATTTTAGTTGTCTCTATTACAACATGTAGGAATTGCATTTTATTTATCGCTATTATGACACGTAGGTGTCACATTTTAGCTATCGCTATTACAACACACAGGCGTCACATTTTATCTGTTGCTATTATGACATGTAGGCATCGCATCTTTGTTGTCATTTTTTTTAGACTTGTGATGAATTTTTTATACATGTGACATCGAGCTGTCGACAATTTTTGATGGCTCAACGTTGCATGTATAGCAAATTCTTTGCACGTCTAAAGAAAGTGATGTCTAGGTGTCGCAATACGAGCTGGCTATAATGTTTATCATGTTGTCCTTACATTTTATCTGTCGCTATTACGACACCTAGGCATCACAGTTTTAGTGTCACAATTATGAAATACGTGCGATGAATTTTTTATACATGCGATGTCGAGCCATCGGCAATTTCTGATGGTTCCACGTCGCATGTGTTTTTTAGTGTCGCTTTAGATTTTTTAAGAGTTTAGTGTCCTAGAGTCATTATTTTTAATAATTGTGGTTTTACTTGTTTTGGAACCATGATTTCATGTGCTTTATTGGGATAATTTCATTAGTGGTTGGCCAAATAAATGTAAAACAATCGGTATTACCAAATTAGTTCATCCAAAAACTAGAAGACTGTGATTGTCTGATAAGTACAAGTAGGATTCATGAAAATACATCAAGTGCCTAAAATGAAATAATTAAATAAAATTTAGAAATAAGCATAACATTCATGGTTAGTGATTCAAAGCTTCTTTTCCTCCCAGTTTTGAACCCCTGAGACATATCTAGAAAAGAATACAAAATCTTTGTAAAATAATACATAACAACACAAGGGTATTTGCAAAAGTAACCCAAAAAAGAGAGAAAATAATGAGATCAGCATCCATACGTTTTTGTACAAGAAATACAGAACAAATTTTCTTACATTTAGTGAATTGCCTTCCTCACTACCTTCACTTGAACCTTCACTGCCACTATCCCCACTGAAACTGGCAGTTCTATTTAGATCACTAATATATAAGTTATAAACATAAGAAGGTAAGAAAATGAGAGTTGCCTAGAACAAAAAATAATTTATCTAAGCAGCATCCTAGACCTTCCCACTGATTATTAAAGTTTAATAAGTTTATCAAATTTAGCAGCCTTGAATATCTACCTTTGTGAGAAGGCACCATTTACAGTAGTAGGTGCTTCTTTTCCACCCTCTCCTTTACTTGTAACTATTTCAAGCTTTTCCAAACTTCCTTTTACCCTCTTCATTAACTTTCATCCTTTACCTCCCAAGGACTTTCGCTCTGCATCTGTGTTTTGTGAAACTAAAGTCTATCCACAGAAAGTAGATATCAAATTTCCATTCAAAACATTTCTTAAAAGATTAAAACATTAACAACTAAGTGCTAAAAATTCTTATGATTGTTTTCCATATAATTACTGCCTACAATATTTTAGTAATTACCATTATGACATATGTAGGATTGCCATTTGATGGTATTCCATATTGAGTGAATGTGTGTGCACCCTAAAGTTGCAATCAAGACCACAATGTTAGAAAATTAGGATAGTAAAATAGGCCATATGTCCACAATAAAAATAGCCAAAAATACATGCTAAACTCTA
>MU225790.1:155598-209212 GCA_018584345.1 Thuja plicata
ATGCTAAATCGATCATTCACTCTCATTTAAAATATATTCATGTGAACCATTACTATCCCTCCCTTCTAAGCCCAAGGGTGGGACACTCCTTGCACCCCTTTGGCCTCATGGGACTATTCATGAGGTGGCATACCTAGAGACGTGCCTCATAACTACTTCCCCTTCTTATATTCCTCTATCATCCCTACCATGATTGATTATAGAAAACATATAAAGAATTACACATTATTGCCTATATTCGACATATAAAAGATCACATAATAATACCATATTCTAAATTGCTTATACATTATTCATAAGCAAGTAATTTTAAATAGGATCTACAATTCTAGATTCTACACCTGATATTGCCAATGCATCTACACATGTGATTCTAAACCAACCAATTAAACTAGCACATATCTTATCTCTTTAAGTGCCACCTCAATGAAATATTACTAATAGACTTATATATCTATCACCGAGGATAACTCTTTATATAAGGATCACAACCTCAAAGAGTAAACATTTAAGATAGAATTTATTTTTCATGCATAAATCGAGTCCGCTAAACTAAAGTTCTAAATATAGAACTCATCGCTTGATTTACATTGTTTAATTTAAGACATATAAATTGGAAAAAACTAAAGCTAGAGATTTGTTTTGTGTACTTAGAATGAAAAATCCAATTTAACTTAAACTAGAGCTCCTTTGGCATGAGCTATGCATCACATATTAACGTTGTCAAAACACCCAATTCAAACCAGCTGGGAAAGAGTTTAAACTATTTATCTTTAAGAGAAATTTATGAGGTAAATATGGTAGCGTGAAGGCAATAAGTAGAGAACTTGCTACCATTCACTTGCATAATCTTCTGTGTATTCTATCTTTTCTATTTAAATAAAATTCATCCAGTGGCCCTCACAACCTTTTTTATTTAAAATGATAGAATACTTGTGCACTGTCCTACCTCAAATGTATTTAAGAGTTGTTAAAACATTGTATTTGTCTGAAATTTTCCCAATAACATCACTGGTAATGGGTTTTCCTTCAATCCAATTGCAAATCACTAGAGTTTATCCAAACAAGGGAATGAATATCTAGGGCTTCGAGGGGCTCCTAGAGATACATTATTTGTTGATGAGGTACGAGATCCCATGGCCAGCATGAAGCAAAGATATTTATACATGCTCAGAGGGATATTCGAGGGATTCATGGCATCCACAAGGGCAAGATGATTTATTATCCTCCAAGGGATAGGATAATTGTCACTCATGCCTATATCTTGTGCATATATGCGCTCACTTTTATGAAGCCAAATGTATGTATATAAGTAGACACAATGGGTCTAATATTAATAATATACATACAGACATGCCTAATATAGAACAATAGAACAAAATCAAATGATTTCTTATAATTGTGGATTCGCAAAATCAAATGGGTGTTGGATATTTTTACTCACCTTGCGATGAAATAAATCATGGGTGACTTATCCTCGGAAAGAAGCTGAGTGGTTGTGTTACCGGGAAAAACCAAGCTCATCATTAGGGCCCTCTTCCACTCACATGCCATAGCTCGATGACAAATGAGCGTTTCTTTTTCTTTTTTTTTGTTTATAATCAAGAGGGTGTCACAATTACGATCGTATTGTCGCTATTACGACAGCATCGGGGGCACTTAGAAAAAAAATACAAAAATCACACACAAACGGTAGCGTCGTCCCAAATTGGCATCAAAATTAGACCCCAAATGTTGTAGTGTGCCCACTGTCTTAGCCCCTAAAAATTGAGGAAGATGGAGGTTATGTACTGAATCTAGATCAATAAACATAATAACCATTAGGTATAGGTTCCCTATCCCTAGGATAGAAGACCTAATGGACTGTCTAGGAGGAGCAAGGTATTTTACCAAGATAGACCTAAAGAGTGGCTATCATCAAATCATGGTAAATGAGGGAGATGAGTGGAAAACAACCTTTAAGACCACAGATGAACTGTATGAGTGGATTTTCATGTCATTTGAGTTATCTAATGCCCAATCAACATTCATGAGATTAATGAATGAAGTCCTTAAAGACTATATTGGAAAATTATTGGTAGTCTACTTGGATGATATACTCATCTTTAGTAAGATAAGAGAAGAACATCTAAGACACCTACAAATGGTTTGCAAGAAGCTACATGAGGAGGATCTGAAGATAAATTTGGAGAAGTGTGAATTCATCAAGAAAGAGTTAGTGTACCTTGGATTTGTGTTATCTCAAGGCAACCTAAAGATGGATTCTAGACAAGTGGAGGCCGCCATCAACCGACCTAATCCAAGAAAAAGAACTGAGGTAAGATTTTTTCATGGCTTAGCATAGTAGTATATAAATTTTATCAAAAAATTCAGTGAAATTTGTGCTCCTGTGCTTGATACTATCAAGGGTGGGATGAAGATTAAATTTGTGTGGAATGAACAAGCTAACCATGGGTTTGAGATGTTGAAAATTAAGATTTCTACCCAACCAATTTTGGTTTTACCAAGCTTTGAAAATATATTTATAGTGGAATGTAATGCTAGCAATGTAGCCATTGGTGTTGTCTTGAGTCAAGAGGGAAAATTAGTGGCCTTCCACTCTGAGAAACTAAGTGAAGCTAAGAAGAAATACTCTTCTTATGACCTAGATATGTATGCTCTGGTCTAGTCACTGAGGAAGTGGAGGCATTATTTTCTTCCAAAATAATTCATATTCTATTCAAACAACCATGCATTAAGTTTCTTGAACTCTCAAGATAAACTCAGTCACAAGCATATGAAGTGGGTTCAGTACCTACAATAATACAACTTCAACATCAAACACAAGAAGGGGTTGCAAAATAAGGTAGAAGATGCCTTAAGTAGAAGAGCCTTGACCATTCAAGATATTCAACTACAAAGCATGGGGATAGACAACTTCAAAGACCTATATGGTGAAGATGAGGACTCTGCAAACATTTACAAGGTATGCCAAGAGTATAAAAATCACTTTCATAGTCAATTCTCTTAGTATACTTTGCATAGTGGTCTATTGTTTAAAGGGAGTCAATTGTGTGTCCCTAGGGGGTCTATTAGGGAGAGTCTAATATAGGAGAAACACAATGGTGCACTTAGTGGCCATTTTGGTGTTAACAAAACTCAAGAATTAGTTTAAAGATTCTACTTTTGGCCCAAGATGAATTTGGTTGTTAAGAGGTATGTAGAAGGTTGTGTTATCTGTCGGAAGGCAAAAGGAACATCTACTAATGCAGGCATATACCAGCCTTTACCCATTCCAACCAGACCATGGGAATGTCTGAGTATGGATTTTGTAGTGGGATTACCCAAGACAAAATAGGGAATGGATAGCATTTATGTTATTGTGGACAGATTTAGAAAAATGGCACACTTTGTACCCTACAAGATAATAAATGATGCAAGTCAGATACCTTCCCTATTTTTCAAGGAGGTACTCAGAATACATGGTGTGTCACTGAGCATAGTGTCTGAGAAAGACACAAATTTTATGAGTCATTTTTGGAAGACTCTCTGGCAGAAGTTGGGAACAAACTTGTCTTTTGGATCTGCATACCATCCTCGATCTGATGGGAAAATAGAGGTAGTTAATAGTAGTCTTGAAAATCTCCTAAGGTGTCTAACTAAGGAGTATGGTCAAACTTGGGACCAAATCATTGGGCAAGCAGAATATGCCTACAATGACACAGTGAATAGGACTAATGGTAAGATTCCTTTTGAAATAGTTTATGGGCTTCATCCAAGAGGCATATATGAGCTTTGAGATCTGAAGGATGGAGCCAAGGGAAGTGGCTATGCTGGTGACTTTGCAAATTCTATGCAAGAAGTCCATGAGATAGTGAGGAAGACACTCATTGAATATACAAAGAAGATTAAAAACAAAGTGGATGAGAGGAAAAGAGATGTCCAATTAAAATTTGGGGATCTAGCGATGGTTCACCTTAACAAGGAAAGATTACAGAAAGGAACACCACATAAGATTAAGATGTGAAGAATTGGCCCATGTGTCATACTAGCCAAATATGGAGCAGATGCCTACAAGGTGGAACTTCCATAGGATATGGGTTTATCTTTGGAGTTTAATGTTGCTGACCTTGTTTTCTACAAAGGCCCAATCCCAGATGTAGATTAGAGTTTGACTGATGTCATATAGGAGGTAGAAGAACTCAACTTGTCATCTGCACCAATCAAGAAAGTAGAACACATACTGGATTCCAGAGTCTACAAGAAGAAAAGGAAGAAGGAATACCAAGAACACTTAGTGAAGTGGAATGGACAACCAGATGCAGATGCAGTATGGATAAAGGAAACAAAGTTCAGAAAGTTGGGCATTGACCTCAACTTACTCAATCCAATGGTGGATTGAAGTCTTTTCATTTGGGGAGGATGGTGCTGGAGCACCTAGGCTATCCTCAAATCCCTAATTATTTTTGGCTTGTAACTGAATCTAGCCAAGTCAGTATTTTTTTTTCTTAGAGCTTAGAAGGTATTTTTGTTGTGTGTGACTAGGTGAATTAGTGGTTAGTGGTAATTTCATTCTAGTTTTGTTTAGTTTGCTTTTAAATGTTTAGTCCTTAGAATATGCCTAAATTTAGGAAATGGGGTCTAAATATGTCCTAGACCTATGTAAGGTGAGAAATATTCTTAAAGAGGATTTAATGATGTTATTTCAGCGATTTTTATGGGTTAGAGGCCCTAAAAGATAGTTTGCATCATAAACGCAAAAGATGCTCAAAAGTTGTCATGACAACATTTGCAACTTTTTGCAAATGTTGCATGCAACTTAACAACTTTGGATTCCCCTCATTCTAGGAGTGGTAAATCAATGCTAGTGGCCTGAAATTGTGGAGGAAGCATCTTATGGTACTCTATGGCTCATTTCCCAAGGTATATTTGATTGTAACCAAGTTTTTGAAAGCAATAGAGAAAGTGTTCTAAGATACAGAGTACAATCGACTTATTTAAATGTTCTTTGTGTTTTAATGGATTGAAATTCTTGATCTGTTGGTGGATTTGTGAAGTAGGAACATATTCAAAACTTTTTCATTCAGGGAGAAAGTAGTGTAGTGTTAATGTTTTAGCTGTAGGAAATTGTTTAAGTTTTAGGGAGTCTACTGGTCCAGTTTAGTGTAGTTTAGGTTTTATGGCTCCCCCATGAAATCCACCTGTGGGAAACTCAAAAGGTTGGATGAATGAGTTAGGGAGCCTTTTTATAGTGTAGATATGCAAGTAGCAAGTTAGAGGAGTCAATTTTTATTTTTATAACCATGCCCTAGGTGAGCTAGGACTTTCTGGTTAGGTGTATGGCAGGGGAAAAGATGAATGTAGAGACAAGGGTGTGTATGAAAGTTTTGAACCCAGTGTGGTCTCAGAGTCTTTAGGGTATTATAGATCCCTGGTAACGATTTCAAAGCTCATCCAATCCATTTGGATATATTTTTCCATAGAAATCAGTGGACTGCTGAGAAGAGACAAAATAGGCGTAATAGCCCTACAATTTAGGACAAAGGTGTATGGAAGGCTTCGGAACCCTAGACCTTGAAAATCCTTTAGGTCTTCAAAAAGGGTCTCAGGATCATAGATTATTTTTAGGGGTTGTTTGGAAGATTTAGGAGTAAATCCATAAAAACCCTCTGGATACAGCTAATTGGTCAATTAGGCCTAATACGATCATTTTGTGAGAAGCTTTGGAACTTGACCAAATTGGGATTAAAGACCTATGCAAATAGGAATGTATGAATGGAGAATGAGCATACAAGTAGTGAACAAGACCCTTGTAGCATTTGTGGAGTTGGCATGAAGGGTTTAGGTTTGGAATCCTTCAAATAAAGTGTGAAGTATTGAGACAAAACTAATGGTACTTGTCCTTAAAGGTGAAACAAAAGAATGGTGGCTCTTAGAGAAGATTTGTGAATAGTCTTAGGCTCAGTGTCCTGAGGCTATTGAGATCCTAGAAGAAGAACTAGGATCCTAAGTGGACTAGGGAAAGCAAAGTCCTGTCTAGAGAATTGTGTGAGCACACCTTGGGGTTGCTTCTATCAGATTGGTATCAGAGAATAGCTCATCAGACTTGTGGTTAATGTTCCAATCAAATAAATCAGTGGGAGAGTCAACAATGGTGACTAATGTTGAGCTAGCTAAGAAGGTAGATGATCAAGAAGTGGAGAATATATTACTCTGAGATAGATTGGCTCAATTGGAGCAAAAGGTAGATGAAGTTGATGTGAAAGAAGATGAAGTAAAGGATAAGGTTGAAGGGAAAGGCAAGGATATTTCCATTGATTATGAAGTACCTGAAGCTGACCCTATCCTTACTGAGGAGCCATTCCCGAAAGATTTAAATTCTATGAGTGGGAAAGCACTAGAGGGAGTTCCAATCTTTACTGGAAATATGGAGCTAGAGATAGTCCTTGACTAGATAGAGGGACTAGAAAACCATTTTGAGTGTGATGGAATCATTAAGGCTCAAAAGGTGAAGGTTGCAAAAGCTATACTGAGAGGGTCTGCACTCACTTGATGGAAATTCATCCAAGATGAGAGAGAGAAGGAAGGAAAGAGGCCCATTTCTTCATGGAAGGCTATGGTTGCAAAATTTAGAGATGCTTATATCCATGAGGATTATGAAATCCAATTTCATAAGAGAAGGCAAGGTCTGAGTTAGAAGGACCTATATGTAAACTCATAAACTGAAGAATTTCAGAGACTTTGCATGAGAAATAGAGTTGCAGAGGATGAGAAGGTTAAGGTAGCAAGATACCTTAATGGACTAAAGTGGAAACTACAAGATGAGATGATACTTTTGACTCCAGACACCATTCGGAAGTGCCACCAAATTGCCATCAAAGTTGAAGAGAAGCTAAGGAAGAAATAAGACTCTAGTACTACCAGAGGAAGAGGTAGAGGGAGAGACACTAGAGGACAGAGAGGTGGGTATGGTGGAAGGAGCTATGAACCGAAGAACCAAAGGGACAATAAATTTTTTGAACAACAAGAGGGAAACTCCAACAGAGGGGGTTCAAATAGAGGAAGGAACTCTAGTGGAAGAGGAAGAAACAACAATCAAGGTAGGGGTAATTACTTTGCCACTATGAAGTGCTACCACTATAATCAGATGGGACATCCTACATACAAATGTCTAGAGAAGGGTTCTACTTCTCAAGGAAGTGACAAGAGGGTGAAATATGTCCAAGAAGAAACTAGTGGTTGAAACAAACACCCTGAGGTTCCCTTAGAATCAGAAGAAGGTGAGAACCTTATGATGATAAGAACTCTGATTAAGGAGCCAGTAAAAGAAGAGCCTAGTCAAAAGAGGTCACTGTTTAGAGTGAAGTGTAAGATGATGGGAAAAGTGTGTAGATTCATTATAGACTCAATGTCTACTGACAATATAGTGTCATAGGAGGCAGTCAACATGTTAAAGATGACAAGAATACCCCATACCAATCCTTACAAGGTCACCTAGCTAAACAAGGGGCAACATGTCCTTGTCAATGAGCAATCTTGGGTGGAGTTTCCAAATGGGAGGTATAAGGAAAAAGTATTATGTGATATCCTACCTATGGATGCATGTGACCTACTCCTATGTAGACCATGGAAATTTGATAGAAAGGCTATGCATGATGGTGCAAAGAACTCATACTCTTTCAAGAAGGACAATGTGACATTCAAAATCCAATCACTACTAGAGGATGCAAAGATGAAGTCATCTGGCCCAAATATTCTCATGGTGAGTGAGAAGGATTTATTAGAGGCCTTGGAAGAAGGAGAGGGAGTTGGTTTTGCATTGGTGTTGAAAGCAAAAGAAGAAAGTGCCGACAGAGAAATAAAGAAGACAAAGTTGCCAAAGGAGGTGCAGGATCTGTTGCAGAAGTATGAAGGGATAGTCAGTGATGGAAAACCATCATCCCTACCACCTAAGAGGTCATTAAGCCATAAAATAGACCTAATCCCTGGAGCTACCCTACCCAATAATGCTACATATAAGATGACTCTTCAATAAAATGAGGAGATAGCTAGGCAGATTCAAGAATTACTAAGCCAAGGTCTGAATAGGAAGAGCATTAGCCCTTGTGTCGTGCCCACTGTCTTAGCCCCTAAAAAGGGAGGAACATGGAGGTTATGTACTGACTCTAGAGTAATAAACATAATAACCATAAGGTATACGTTCCCTATTCCTAGGATAGTAGACCTAATGGACTGTCTAGGAGGAGCAAGGTATTTTACCAAGATAGACCTAAAGAGTGGCTATTATCAAATAAGGGTAGATGAGGGAGCTGAGTGGAAAACAACCTTCAAGACCACAGAAGGACTGTATGAGTGGCTTATCATGCCATTTGGGTTATTCAATTCCCCATCAACATTCATGAGGTTGACAAATGAATTCCTTAAAGACTATATTGGAAAATTATTGGTAGTCTACTTGGATGATATACTCATCTATAGTAAGACAAGAGAAGAACATCTCAAACACCTAGAAATGGTTTGCAAGAAGCTACATGAGGAGGAGTTGATGATAAGTTTGGAGAAGTGTGAAGTCATCAAGGAAGAGTTAGTGTACCTTGGATTTGTGTTATCTCAAGGCAACCTAAAGATGGATCCTAGAAAAGTGGAGGCCATCATCAACTATGCTACCCCAAGAACAAGCACTGAGGTAAGAATTTTTCATGGTTTAGCACAGTACTATAGAAAGTTTATCAAATAATTCAGTGCAATTTGTGCTCATGTACTTGATACTATCAAGGGTGGGATGAAGACTAAATTTGTGTGGAAAAAACAATCTAACCATGGGTTTGAGCTATTGAAAAAGAAGATTTCTACCCAACCAATTTTGGTTTTACCAAGCTTTCAAAAGCTATTTACAATGGAATGTAATCCCAGCAATGTAGCCATTGGTGTTGTCTTGAGTCAAGTGGGAAGACCAGTGGCCTTCCACTCTAAGAAACTAAGTGAAGCTAAGAAGAAATAATCTTCTTATGACTTAGATATGTATGCTCTGGTCTAGTCACTGAGGAAGTGGAGGAATTATTTTCTTCTAAAAGAGCTCATAGTCTATTCAGACAATCAAGCATTAAGTTTCTTAAACTCTCAAGATAAACTCAGTCACAAGCATATGAAGTGGGTTCAGTACCTACAAGCCTACACCTTCAACATCAAACACAAGAAGGGGTGGAATAATAAGGTAGAAGATGCCTTAAGTAGAAGAGCCTTGACCATTCAAGAGATTCAACTACAGATCATGGAGATAGACAACTTCAAATACCTATATGGTGAAGACGAGGACTTTGCAGACATTTACAAGGTATGCCAAGAGTATAAAAATCACTTTCATAGTCAATTCTCTGAGTATACTTTACAGAGTGGTCTATTGTTTAAAAGGAGTCAATTGTGTGTCCCTAGGGGGTCTATTAGGGAGAATCTAATATAGGAGAAACACAATGGTGCACTTAGTGGCCATTTTGGTGTTAACAAAACTCAAGAATTAGTTTAAAGATTCTACTTTTGGCCCAAGATGAATTTGGATGTTAAGAGATATGTGAAGGTTGTGTTATATGTCGAATGGAAAAATGAACATCTACTAATGCATGCCTCTACTAGCCTTTACCCATTCCAACCAGACCATGGGAATGTCTGAGTATGGATTTCGTTGTGGGATTACCCAAGAAAAAATAGGGAATGTATAGCATTTATGTTATTGTGGATAGATTTAGCAAGATGGCACAATTTGTACCCTGCAAGACAACAAATGATGCAAGTCAGATAGCTTCCCTATTTTTCAAGGAGGTAGTCAGAATACATGGTTTGCCACTGAGCATAGTGTGTGACAGAGACACAAATTTTATGAGTCATTTTTGGAAGACTCTCTAGCAGAAGTTGGGAACAAACTTGTCTTTTCGATCTGCATACCATCCTCAAACTGATGGCCAAACAGAGGTAGTCAATAGGTGTCTTAAAAATCTCCTAAGGTTTCTAACTAAGGAGTATGGTCAAACTTGGGACCAACTCATTGGGCAAGAAGAATATGGCTACAATGATACAGTGAATAGGACTACTGGTAAGAGTCTTTTTGAAATAGTTTATGGCCTTAATCCAAGAGGCATATATGAGTTCCGAGATCTGAAGGATGAAGACAAGTGAAGTGGCTATACTGATGAGTTTTCACATTCTATGCAAGAATTCCATGAGACAGTGAGGAAGACACTCATTGAAAATACAGAGAAGATTAAGAACAAAGTGGATGAGAGGAAAAGAGATGTCCAATTCAAAGTTGGGGATCTAGCGATGGTTCACCTTAACAAAGCAAGATTACAAAAAGGAACACCACATAAGCTTCATATGTGAAGAATTGGCCCATGTGTCATACTGGCCAAATACGAAGCAAATGCCTACAAGGTGGAACTTCCACTGGATATGGGTTTATCTCTGGTGTTTAATGTTTCTGACCTGGTTTTACACAAAGGCCCAATCCCTGATGTAGATCAAAGTTTGACTAAAGTCATACAGGAGGTGGAAGAACTCAACTTGCCATCTGCACCAATCAAGAGAGCAAAACACATAATGGATTCTAGAGTCTACAAGAAGACAAGGAAGAAGGAATACCAAGAACACTTAATGAAGTGGCATGGACAACCAAATGCAGATACAATATGGATAAAGGTTATAGAGTTCAAAAAGTTGGGCATTGACCTCAACTTACTCAATCCAAGGGTGGATTGAAGTCTTTTCAGTTGGGGAGGATGGTGCAGAAGCACCTAGGCTATCCTCAAAGCCCTAATTAGTTTTGGCTTGTAACTGAATCTAGCCATGTCAAAATGTTTTTTCTTAGAACTTAGAAGGTCTTTTTTTTGTGTGTGACTAGGTGAATTAGTGGTTAGTGCTAATTTCATTATAGTTTAGTTTAGTTTGTTTTTAGATGTTTAGTCCTTAAAATAGGCCTAAATTTGGCAAATAGGGTCTAAATATGTCCTAGAACTATGTAAAGTGAGAACAATGCTTAAAGAGGCTTTAATGATGTTATTTCATCAATTTATATGGGTTAGAGGCCCTAAAATATAGTTTGCATCATAAATGCAAAAGATGCTCAAAAGTTGTCATGACAGCAGTTGCAACATTTTGCAAATATTGCATGCAACTTGACAACTTTGGATTCCCCTCATTCTAGGAGTGGTAAATCAATGATAGTTGCCTAAAATGGTGGAGGAAGCATCTTATGGTACTCTATGGCTCATTTCCTGAGGTATATTTGATTGTAACCAAGTTTTTGAAAGCAATAGAGCAAGTGTTCTGAGATACAGAGTACAATCGACTTATTTGAATGTTCTTTGTGTTTTAATGGATTGAAATACTTGATCTGTTGGTGGATTCATGTATTAGGAACATATTCAAGACTTTTTCATTTAGGGAGAAAGTAGTGTAGTGTTAATTTGTTAGCTGTAGGAAATTGTTTAACTTTTAGGGAGTTTACTGGTGTAGTTCAGTGTAGTTTTGCTTTTATGGCTCCCCCATGAAATCCAACCGTGGGAAACTGAAAAGGTTGGATGAATGAGTTAGGGGAGCCTTTGTACAGTGTACATATGCAAGTAGGAGGTCAGAGGAGTCGATTTTCTATTTTTATAGCCATGCCCTAGGTGAGCTAGGACTATTCGGTTAGGTGTATGGCAGGGGAAAAGATGAATGCAGAGATAAGGGTGTGTATGAAATTTCTAAACCAAGTGTGGTTTCAGAGTCTTTAGGGTCTTATAGATCCCTAGTAACAAGCTCAGAGCTCATCTAATCCATTTGGTTATATTTTTCCATAGAAATCAGTGGACTGCTTGAGAAGAGACAAAATAGGCCTAATATCCCTACAATTTAGGACAGAGGTGTACGGAAGGCTTGGGGACCCTAGACCTTGAAAATCCTTTAGGTCTTCAAAAAGGGTATCAAGATCATAGATTATTTTTAGGGTTTGTTTTCAAGATTTAGGATTAAATACATAAAAACCCTCTAGATAGGGTTAATTGGTCAATTAGGCCTAATAGGATCATTTTGTGAGAAGCTTTGGAACTTGACCAAATTGGGATTAAAGACCTATGTAAATGGGAATGTATGGATGTAGAATGGGCATACAATTAGTGAACAAGACCCTTGTAGCATTTTTGGAGTTGGCATGAAGGGTTTAGGTTTGGAATCCTTCAAAGCAAGTGTGTAGCATTGAGACAAAACTAATGGTAGTTGTCCTTCAAGGTGAAACACAAGAATAGTGGCTCTTAGAGAAGAGTTGGGAATAGTCTTAGGCTCAGTGTCTTGAGGATATTGAGATCCTAGAAGAATAATTGGGAACCTAAGTGGACTAGGGAAAGAAAAGTCCTGTCTAGAGAATTGTGTGAGCACACCTTGGGGTTACTTCTATCAGATTGGTATCAGAGCATAGGTGATCAGACTTGTGGTTAATGTTCTAAACAATTGAATCAGTGGGAGAGTCAACAATGGTGACTAATGTTGAGCTAGATAAGAAGGTAGATGATCAAAAAGTCGAGAATAGGATACTCCGAGACAGATTGGCTCATTTGGAGCAAAAGGTAGATGAATTTGATGTGAAAGCAGATGAAGTAAAGGATAAGGTTGAAGGGAAAGGCAAGGATATTTCCATTGATGATGAAGTACCTGAAGCTGACCTTGTCCTTACTGAGGAGCCATTCCTGAAAGCTTTAAAGGCTATGTGTGGAAAAGCACTAGAGGGAGTTCCAATCTTTACTGGAAAGATGGAGCTAGAGATAGTCCTTGACTGGATAGAGGGACTAGAAAACCATTTTGAGTGTGATGGAATCACTGACGCTCAAAAGGTGAAGGTTGCAAAAGCTAGACTGAGAGGGTCTGCACTCACTTGGTGGAAATTCATCCAAGATGAGAGAGAGAGAAGGAAGGAAAGAGGCCCATTACTTCATGGAAGGCTATGGTTGAAAAATTCAAAGATGCCTATATCCTTGAGGATTATGAAATCCAATTGCATAAGAGAAGGCAAGGTCTAAGACAGAAGGACCTAGATGTAAACTCATACACTGAAGAATTTTAGAGACTTTGCATAAGATCTAGAGTTGCAGAGGATGAGAAGGTTAAGGTAGCAAGATACCTTAATGGACTAAAGTGGACAATATTAGATTAGAAGTGTCTTTTGACTCTAGACACCATTCAGAAGTGCCACTAAACTGCCATCAAATTTGAAGAGAAGCCAAGGAAGAAATAAGACTCTAGTACTACCAGAGTAAGAGGTAGAGGGAGAGACACTAGAGGACAAAGAGGTGGATATGGTGGAGGGATTTCTGAACCCAAGAACCAAGGGGAGAATAAATTTTTGGAACAACAAGAGGGAAACTCCAACGGAGGGTGTTCAAATAGAGGAAGGAACTCTAGTGGAAGAGGAAGAAACAACAATCAAGGTAGGGATGATTACTTTACCACTATGAAGTGCTACCACTGCAATCAGATGGGACATCCTACATAAAAATTTCCAGAGAAGGGTTCTACTTCTCAAGGAAGTGACAAGAGGGTGAACAATGTCCAAGAATAAACTAGTGGTGGAAACAAACACCCTAAGGTTCCCTTAGAATCAGAAGAAGGTGAGAACCTTATGATGAGAAGAACTCTGATTAAGGAGCCTAGTAAAAGGAGGTCACTGTTTAGTGTGAGGTGTAAGATGATGGGAAAAGTGTGTAGAGTCATTATAGACTTAGGGTCTACTAAAAATATAGTTTCAGAGGAGGCAGTCAGCAATTTAAAGATGACAAGAATACCCCACACTAATCCTTAAAAGGTCACCTGGCTAAACAGGGGGCAACATTTCCTTGTCAATGAGCAAGCTTGGGTGGAGATTTCAATTGGGAGGTATAAGGAAAACCTCTTATGTGATGTCCTACCTATGGACGCATGTCACCTACTCCTAGGTAGACCATGGCAATTCAACAAAAAGGCCATGCACGATAGTGCAAAGAACTCATACTCTTTTAAGAAGGACAATGTGACATTCAAAATCCAATCACTACTAGAGGATGCAGAGATGAAGTCATCTGGCCCAAATGTTCTCATGATGAGTGAGAAAGAGTTCTTAGAGGCCTTGGAAGAAGGAGAGGGAGTTGGTTTTGGATTGGTGTCTAAACCAAAAGAAGAAAGTGTCGATGAAGTAGTAAAGAAGACAAAGTTGCAAAGGAGGTGCAGGATCTGTTGCAGAAGTATGAAGGCATAGTCAGTGATGGAAAACCATCATCCCTACCACCTAAGAGGTTAGTAAGCCATCAAATAGACTTAATCCCTAGAGCTACTCTACCCAATAAGGCTACATATAAGATGACTCCTCAACAAAATGAGGAGATAGCTAGGCAGAATCGAGAAGTACTAATCCAAGGTCTGATTAGGAAGAGCATTAGCCCTTGTGTCGTGCCCACTGTCTTAGCCCCTAAAAAGGGAGGAACATGGAGGTTATGTACGCACTCTAGAGAAATAAACATAATAACCATTAGGTATAGGTTCCCTATCCCTAGGATAGAAGACCTAATGGACTACCTAGGAGGAGCAAGGTATTTTACCATGATAGACCTGAAGAGTGGATATCATCAAATCAGGGTAAATGAGGGAGAATAGTGGAAAAAAACCTTCAAGAACACAGAAGGACTGTATGAGTGTCTTGTCATGCCATTTGGGTTATTCAATGCCTCATCAACATTCATGAGGTTGATGAATGAAGTCCTTAAAGACTATATTGGAAAATTTGTGGTAGTCTACTTGGATGATATACTCATCTATAGTAAGACAAGAGAAGAACATCTCAGACACCTAGAAATGGTTTGCAAGAAGCTACATGAGGAGGAGATGATGATAAATTTGGAGAAGTGTGAATTCATCAAGCAAGATTTAGTGTACCTTGGATTTGTGTTATCTCAAGGCAAGCTAAAGATGGATCCTAGCAAAGTGGAGGCCATCATCAACTTGGCTACACCAAGAACAAGCACTCAGGTAAGAATTTCTCATGGATTAGCATAGTACTATAGAAAGTTTATCAAACAATTCAGTGCAATTTGTGCTCCTATACTTGATACTATCAAGGGTGGGATGAAGACTAAATTTGTGTGGAATGAACAAGCTAACCATTGGTTTGAGCTATTGAAAAAGAAGATTGCTACCCAACCAATTTTGGTTTTACCAAGCTTTGAAAAGCTATTTACAATGGAATGTGATGCCAGAAATGTAGCCATTGGTGTTGTCTTGAGTCAAGAGAGAAGACTAGTAGCCTTCCACTCTGAGAAACTAAGTAAAGCTAAGAAGAAATACTCTTCTTATGACATAGAGATGTATGCTCTGGTCCAGTCACTGAGGAAGTGGAGGCATTGTTTTCTTCCAAAAGAGTTCATAGTCTATTAAGACAATCAAGCATTAAGTTTCTTGAACTCTCAAGATAAACTCAGTCACAAGCATATGAAGTGGGTTCAGTACCTACAAGCCTACACCTTCAACATCAAAGACAAGAAGGGGTTGCAGAATAAGGTAGAAGATGCCTTCAGTAGAAGAGCCTTGACCATTCAAGAGATTTAAGTGCAGAGCATGGAGATAGACAGCTTCAAAGACCTATATGGTGAAGATGAGGACTTTGCATACGTTTACAAGGTATGCCAAGAGTATAAAAATCACTTTCATAGTCAATTCTCTGAGTATACTTTACAGAGTGGTGTATTGTTTAAAGGGAGTCAATTATGTGTCCCTGGGGGGTCTATTAGGGAGAATCTAATATAGGAGAAACACAATGGTGCACTTAGTGGCCATTTTGGTGTTAACAAGACTCAAGAATTAGTTCAAAGATTCTACTTTTGGCCCAAGATGAATTTGGATGTTAAGGGATACGTAGAATGTTGTGTTATCTGTCAGAAGGTAAAAGGAACATCTACTAATGTAGGCCTATACCATCCTTTACCCATTCCAACCAGACCATGGGAATGTCTGAGTATGGATTTTGTAGTGGGATTGCCCAAGACAAAACAGGGAATGGATAGCATTTATGTTATTGTGGACAGATTTAGCAAGAAGGCACACTTTGTACCCTGCAAGACAACAAATGATCAATTCAGATAGCTTCCCTATTTTTCAAGGAGGTAGTTAGAATACATGGTTTTCCACTGAGCATAGTGTCTAACAAAGACACAATGTTTATGAGTAATTTTTGGAAGACTCTCTGGCAAAAGTTGGGAACAAACTTGTCTTTTGGATTTGCATACCATCCTCAATCTGATGGCCAAACAGAGTTAGTCAATAGGAGTCTTGGAAATCTCCTAAGGTGTATAACTAAGGAGTATGGTCAAACTTGGGACCAACTCATTAGGCAAGCAGAATATGCCTACAATGACACAGTGAATATGACTACTGGTAAGAGTCCTTTTGAAATAGTTTATGGCCTTCATCCAAGAGACGTATATGAGTTTCGAGATCTGAAGGATGGTGCCAAGGGAAGTGGCTATGCTAATGAATTTGCACATTCTATGCAAGAAGTCCATGAGACAATGAGGAACACACTCATTGAAAATACATAGAAGATTAAGAACAAAGTGGATGAGAGGAAAAGAGATGTCCAATTCAAAGTTGGGGATCTAGTGATGGTTCACCTTAACAAGGCAAGATTATAGAAAGGAACACCACATAAGCTTCAAATGCAAAGATTTGGCCCATGTGTCACACTGGCCAAATATGGAGAAAATGCCTACAAGGTGGAACTTCCACAGGATATGGGTTTATCTCCGGTGTTTAATATTTCTGACCTAGTTTTATACAAAGGCCTCATCCCAGATGCAGATTAGAGTTTGACTAAAGTCATACAGGAGGTGGAAGAACTCAACTTGCCATCTGCACCAATCAAGAAAGCAGAACACATACTGGATTCCAGAGTCTACAAGAAGACAAGGAAGAAAGAATACCAAGAACACTTAGTGAAGTGTCATGGACAACCAGATGCAGATGCAGTATGGACAAAGGCAACAGGGTTCAGAAAGTTGGGTATTGACCTCAACTTACTCAATCCAAGGGTGGATTGAAGTCTTTTCATTTCGGGAGGATGGTGCAGGAGCACCTAGGCTATCCTCAAAGCCCTAATTAGTTTTGGCTTGTAACTGAATCTAGCCAAGTCAGTATGTTTTTTCTTAGACCTTAGAAGGTCTTGTTGTTGTGTGTGTTTAGGTGAATTAGTGGTTAGTGCTAATTTCATTCTAGTTTAGTTTAGTTTGCTTTAAAATGTTTAGTCCTTAGAATAGGCCTAAATTTGGGAAATGGGGTCTAAATGTGTCCTAGACCTATGTAAGGTAAGAAAGATGCTTAAAGAGGGTTTAATGATTTTAGTTCATCGATTTGTATGGGTTAGAGGCCCTAAAAGATAGTTTGCATCATAAATGCAAAAGATGCTCAAAAGTTGTCATGACAACATTTGCAACTTTTTACAAATGTTGCATGCAACTCGACAACTTTTGATTCCCCTCATTCTAGGAGTAGGAAATCAATGCTAGTGGCCTGAAATGGTGGAGGAAGCATCTTATGGTACTCTATGGCTCATTTCCTAAGGTAGATTTGATTGTAACCAAGTTTTTGAAAGCAATAAAGCAAGTGTTCTGAGATACAGAGTACAGTCGACTTATTTGAATGTTCTTTGTGTTTTAATGGATTGAAATACTTGATCTGTTAGTGGATTCATGTAGTAGGAACATATTCAAGAATTTTTCATTCAAGGAGAAAGTAGTGTAGTGTTAATTTGTTACCTGTAGGAAATTGTTTAAGTTTTAGGGAGTCTGCTGGTCCAGTTCAGTGTAGTTTTGGTTTTATGGCTCCCCCATGAAATCCAACCTTGGGAAACTCAAAAGGTTGGATGAATGAGTTAGGGGAGCCTTTGTTCAGTGTACATATGCAAGTAGGAGGTCAGAGGATTTGATTTTCTATTTTTATAGCCATGCCCTAGGTGAGCTAGGACTGTCCGGTTAAGTGTATGGCAGGGGAAAAGATTAATGCAGAGACAAGGGTGTGTATGAAAGTTCTGAACCAATTGTGGTCTCAGAGTCTTTAGGGTCTTATAGATCCCTGGTAACGAGTTCAGAGCTCATCCAATCCATTTGGATAGATTTTTCCATAGAAATCAGTGGACTGCTTGAGAAGAGACAAAATAGGCCTAATAGCCCTACAATTCAGGACATAGGTGTACGGAAGGCTTGGGGACCCTAGACCTTGAAAATCCTTTAGGTCTTCAAAAAGGATATCAGGATCCTAGATTAGTTTTAGGGGTTGTTTGGAAGATTTAGGAGTAAATCCATAAAAACCCTCTTGATAGGGATAATTGGTCAATTAGGCCTAATATGATCATTTTGTGAGAAGCTTTGGAACTTGACCAAATTGGGATTAAAAACCTATACAAATGGGAATGTATGGATGGAGAATGAGAATACAAGTAGTGAACAAGACCCTTGTAGCATTTGTGGAGTTGGCATGAAGGGTTTAGGTTTGGAATCCTTCAAAGAAAGTGTGAAGCATTGAGACAAAACTAATGGTAGTTGTCCTTCAAGGTGAAGCACAAGAAGAGTGACTCTTAGACAAGAGTTGGGAATAGTCTTAGGCTCAGTGTCTTGAGGCTATTGAGATCCTAGAAGAAGAATTGGGATCCTAAGTGGACTAGGGCAAGAAAAGTCTTGTCTAGAGCATTGTGTGAGCACACCTTGGGGTTACTTCTATAAAAAATGAACTCTCCTAAAACATTTTAAAGAATGGGTAAATATCTCAAAACCCATAAGGGTCAAGCAAGAATGAAACTCAAGTGAAAGGAGGGTCAAAATGCTAGAAACATGTAGTTGACCACCTCAAAACTCCCCAAGACTCATGCAATGTACACGTGGCACTCCTAAATAATGTGAAACTACCTCTTATAGACTCGGAAGTCTCCAAAACTCATGAAAAACTCCAAGGTCAGATGTTAAGCAAGTTCCCTAAAAATAGCGACTGGAACTGAACTGAACTAGAAACTAACTGCATCAAAACCCACCTCATCTGATAACTGATCCATGTGGTGTTGAAACTAAAGTAAAACTTCTTTCAACTGTTTATTTGCAACATAATCATCATGCAAAAAACACAGTAGAAGAAGAGGTTAGTCCTGAGACTGAGGAATGAAGAATCTCAAATCATGTTCCTTTTATCGTTTATTATACATTCAGAAATGTGTAAGGATAAAGAACAAGAGATACATCAAGGAAGAAAGATGAGACATATGTTTTAATACTAATGATTTTTCATTATGTGCAGATATAGGTGAATATATAAGCTATAAAAGGGACAAAATATCTTAACCTTAAACTATTTGGTTTATCAAGCATATAATGAGTTGTTGAAGGGACATGGAATTATGTTATGAAACCTTCCAGTTAGGAAGAAATACAATCACCAAGGAACCAGAGTAAATGCAATAAATCATATGAATGATCAAATCAGAGAAATCAACACCTAAATATTTAAGGACAAGCATTGTCAGAACATAAGATACTATCAGACAGTCAAGGAACAACATTGGAGAGACAACCACCTTCATGTTAAAATAGTGATATATCTGCATCTTATGGATTGAATCTTAGAAGAACAAGAGCTACAATAAGTACAGGTGAAGCAACATCATGATCAAGAAGTCAATTTAAAGTCTATGGTACAATTGAGATTAATCAGGCATGTTTCCATAATAGGTGGCATTGTTCGATGAACAAATAAGAACATAGAGATCTAAACATGGTACAATGAAAAGACGGTCACATAATGCAACAAAAATATTATCATGACAAGTACATGTTAACTTGAAGGGTAGTAACCAGTGCATCTAATGTTGATAGCAAATGATAGTACAAGATATCTTCAATGTCTTCAAGAACATGTATAGTTGTTATAAAGAACAAGCAATTCAATTAATAGCAACATAAGAGGAAAAGAATATCATATTCATCAAGGCATGTATCTGAACAAGAATAAAAAAAGGTGCCTAAGTGTGACAGATAATAGAAGTTCTGATCTAAATGTGCAAATCGAGGTCTCATATGTTCCCATGTGTTAAACCCATCAGCAAGAAGTCATGGACATCAAAAGAATCCTAAAAATGGTGTGCTTATACAAGTTCATAACATTTTTTTTTTCTAAGGAGAAAACATGTATGGAATGAAATTTACAAGGGATAAGAAACAAGAGGTAAATGTCTCTGAAATCAATAAAGTTTATAAGAAAACAAAGTAATCAATGCATGATGAGATGAGACATAAAAACAAATAACAATACCATCATACATTAAAGAATACAATAATATCACTGCATGGATGAAGGCAAAATAAAATCATTATGAACAGATACTAAAAGACAAATGTCAGAAACTATGAGGGTGGCCATATAAGTACCATGATTTTTCAAATCAGTCAAGAAAGTATAGCAGAACTGTAACTGAGATAAAGGATATGTGTAGTTACAAGAGTAAAGTTAGCTATTAAAAGGCCACAAGACATGTCCTTGATCTCAGGGGGAATTCATGTATCACCCTTTATATTATTGAAGGAATCAACGTTCAATGCAACAAAATTAGGGAACAACAATACGACACATGGGTTATGAATGTCAAATGAGAGGTGCCTTAGGACAGCAACAAGAGGTCTGAACAACGTTAATGTGGACATTAATAGCAATGTTTATGGAAATCAACGATACCTTTTATGATAAAAGGGGAGTTTCAGAGCTATAATAGAAACTACTACAGTGAGTTATGATGTTACATGCTTTTGAACAAAGGTATGGCTCTACAATGTTTGAATAAATCATAGGATGCAAAGTTCAATTGTCATGAAAATCAAATATACAATGCAAGGAAAGATGCTACATCAGTGATACAATTATGGAAAAAAAAATTAGCATCCAAGAGTGCAGTGATGTATCTATGTTATTAAAGTGTGGTCACAACCATATGAAGTTACAGATAAAACGTGGATGCAATATTGTGAAGTTTGTGAACCAAGAGTGCCAGCTTCAAATAATATTCAATATTTGAACTTATAACAGTTATAAATAGACAAAGAGATAATCAAAGGTACATTTTAATAGAAGCACAATGAGCATCAATGTCAAAGGCAACCAATTTGAAAGTGAGAACTTGTAACATAATCAACAAAAGAACAATTGCCATTACAATAAGCTATAGGGGAAGTTTGTCCATAAATGTGACTGAGAAAACATGGTCACCCGGTTTCAAATGAATTTTCCATCAATAATGTCAAAGATCTCAGAACAGTGATAAAATTTTGTACATGCTAGAAATAGGACAGTTGTCTCAAATTTTTATTCATAAGTGATCCCTGAAGACCAAACAGTACATAGCACCATAGGCCATGGCTTCTGAAGGTTTCAACAATGCATAAGGACAATGACTATCGTTAATGACAATGCCTTGAGGGTTTTGAAACAACGATTTAATATTAAAGTCTATTATCAACAAGGACATTTTTAGTCTTAAAGCCGCGGGTGTGGAAGAACATGAAGATAAAAGATGAAAATTTGGTTAAGGGAAATAAAATCCTCAGCAAGTCGTCAAAACTTTTTGCCGATACAACATGTATTTGCAGTTCAGATCAAGCTTCAGAGGTACTCACAAATGCCGAAAATAGAAATGAAATCCTATATTCAACTTGAATAGTAGGTGCAAAAGATCCAAAGACCCAAGAAAATCCTTTCACAGGCCGCGAACAAGAAAACATAAATGAAACCCTCGTGTTTTTTGTATTAAGTTTTTCATGTATTTCAGCCTTCACTAAAGAGTCTCCAAGAAATGAACAAGAGTATCCCAAGATATGCAAAGAATACACCAGAGATAATGGATTATTCAGCTTACACGGTCACAAGATGTACAGGAACAATATATAAAGAAAATGACACCAAATCCATTATGTTGCATCAAATTATAGAGCTGTAAAAGCTAATAAGGCAAGCATACATATGAAAACTGTGAAGTTGTGGGTAAATTTTCAGGAAAGCTCCATACAAGTTAGCGAAAACTCCACAAGATCTCTCGTTTGTTCATTCAAAACCTACAGGCAGGGCAGTTACCAGAGAACCTCCGTGAAGCAGAAATAACATAATGAAAAATGAAAAGGAAATTAGGTTTTCAAAAACCAGCCCCGTTTGTTTGGGGAATTGGAATTTGACTCAAAACCTGGTTATCACAAAATCAGGTTTTGAAATTCCGGTTTTGCATCTTCCTGTTTTGAAAATCACGGACCCGACAGCGAAATTAAACTGGGTTCATAATTTCCTAAAACCCGGATTTCATTTTGAATTCCCCCTATTCGCTCGGAAGATGGTGCCGCCCATTTTAGGGCCTAAACCGGGTTTTGAAGGCTAAACCGGGTTTGCAACATAGAGTCCCAAACGGTGGATTTCGAAAAAAAGCGGAAGTCCCGCACCCAATTCCTATCAAATTCCTGCAAACAAACGGGGCAAATTAATGGATTAGGGTTTTATCCCTCTTTTCTTTTTCATAAATGTACAAGCATATAGGCCACAAGATGTTTTTAACTTTTGTTTTATATTAAATATTCATCAAGTGACTTATTTGGTGCATATTAATATAGAGTAAAAGTTTGTTTGTTTATTTAATATTACTAGTAGTGGCATGCTTTTGTGCATGTAATGGTGCGCATAGAAATTAGAGAAAATGTGAAATGACTATTAATAATGTAAGAATGAAATCTAAAAAATCAATTACATTCAAATTAATCAAAAACTAATAAAATATTAATAAAGAATTTGTTCTTAATAAATTAAAAATATAATAAAATTATAAAATATATATTGATTTGTTTTAATAGTGTAGTATATTTAGTTTTTTTAATTTAAATTTGATAGAATTTCTTATTTTCAATATAGGTTTTTTAATTTAAGGTTGTTCTTTAGTAGACTTATCATTACCTTTATCATTATATATTAAAGAATAATAAAAATATGATAAGATTCTTAAAGTATTGAAAGATATGATAGACTTTTTTCAACCTTACAAATGAATTGTAGTCTTCAATAGACTTATCATGATAGATTAATGTGAAATATAGAAAGATAAAATTTATAATTTTATAATACAAATACTTTTAAATTTTAAATTTTCATTTTCATTTGTTATTGTTATCCTACAAATTAATTTTAAGCAAACTTACTATTATCTAATTAAAAGCATGTCATATTTAATAATTAAATAGATATTATTATTTTAATAGTAAATTAAGATTTTTGAAAAAGTAAAATTGAAAGATATAGAAACAATAAATAGCCTTTCAAAATAAATAAATAATGCAAATACTAATAATATGTTAACTTCATCTATGTGAGAGATAAATAAATTTCTTAAAATGTCCATATTAAATTTATTATTAATATAAATCTAAAAATTGATTTTTCTCAATAATAAATTCAATATAAATGTCTCAAGATTCTCGTGGGCTTATTAAGAACCTTTCAACTTCACTAATAGACCAAGGACCCATTAACACTATTAATAATTTGAATTGATTCCTTTTTTTCAAAAAAGAAATGAACTTGAACAAATTACCTATAAAGCCTATTTTGGTGGTTTACTCTGTTTGTATTATAATTTCACAGTGAATACAAAATCGTGAAATAAAATAAATATCTTAGAAATTGAAATGTTAGTTGGAGACGATGGTCTTTTTTACTATTCTCTCAACTTGCATTTCGCCATAAGAGATGTGAATTCTCTGCAAACAAATAGATAAATTTAATGCATACATCCTCATTCAATGTTCTCACAAAGCTTATATTCTACCATAAGAAACACAATTTCTCTACAACAAAAAAATGAATACAAACTCATTCAATGTTCTTAGAATGATTCAAAGCTGAGAATGAAACCTTTATCACATCAATGAAGACCAAATGAAATAAAACATAAAAACTTCAAGGCTAAAATGAAAATAATAAACCATAAAATAAAGCCAAAACCTCTACTACAGCCATGCGAGGAATCACAACAATCTTACAATACTCTTGAGTTTGAATGAAATAATTTAATTTTATAAACAAAGGCAAAACAAAAAACCATAAGATTAGGACCTAACAATCCACACAAAGCAGACGAAATTAGAAACTTAGAGATAGCTACGAGCTTTAGAAACTGAGATAAGGGCAACCAAAAAATCACCAAAAAGGGAAAGAAAAATAAGTCTATCGGAAAGAAAATTAGAGAGAAGAGCTGACAATTTCTCGGCGAAAAAAAGTAATTTCAGAGAGCTTTGCTCCCACACAAAGCCTATCGGCTTAAATATTTATTTAGTCAATTACTTGATAAATATTAATATTAAATATGACATGTGCATGGACAGTAGAATGTAATTTGATAATTATCATTTGATGCGTTATAAATCATGAGATAATTATCAAAATGAGGTCTAGATGTGAACATGAGGAAAATATACCTTGCTTTTGAAGAGGGGTTTAATTAGGAGTTTGAGTGGAGTTATGTTTTTGAGGAGATTGTGTATGGAGAGTTGGTATTTGGCATCGAGGGGATGGTTTTGCATACTAGGAGTGCATTTTATAGTGGTTGGAGGTTGTTTTTTGTTGATAGCACATAGAAGGGGTCTTTTCTTCACTTCATGGGATAGTTGGAGATGCAGTTGAGTTGATTTTCAATTACCATCAGTTGGAGGGCCTATTTTGAGCAGTTGCACTTTAGTTACAGCTAGTTATGCTCTTACATTTGGGGGATTTTTTTCTATATCCCTAGATATTGCATACAAATTTGGAGGATATTGAGTATTTTGAGGGTGATTTTGAGTTGAATTTCAGTTCTACTTGACTTTGGGGATCTTTTCATGCAGTTATACATCATTTACACTGAGTTTGCATCCTATTTTTTAGGTATTTGCAATTATATCCGACCCTTTTTTTGTTTGGGGGTGTATATCTCATCTTTTGGGCCCATTATTCTAGGACTTCTTTTTTTTGCTAGTTTTTCACATTGCAAAATATAGCACTATTGTATTGGAGCATATATTTGTAGAGATTTCCTAGTTTTATATACATGGACTGATTTCCTTCTCAATTATTCTTCTGTGTTCAACATTGTTTGTTAGTGCATTTGATTCAAATATTATGTTTCTCACCTTTGTTTGATCAAATTTTCTTTCAAGGCTTAATGTAGGATACGATATCCCATGGTGAAGATCTATGATCATGTTTTATTTTTAGTATTGAAACTGTGAAAGAATTAATGTTTTCCTTTTCAACATTAGAATACCAAGACCTATCATAGAGTCAATTTTGCAAGGATTGTCTATTTGAGTTGTGTTTTGAGGTGTCTTTCATAGAAAATCTTGTGGAATCTTAGCTGCAGGTTATTTTATTATTGGTGCATCACCTATTAGCTTTAGGTTTTATTTTCACAAGCATATCCTTCTTTCCCTTTTCCAAGTCAAGTTTTAGTTTTAGGTGAACACATAGGAGGAATCCAACCTATGACCCAGAGATTCATTCTCGATATAGTACCTACCATTGAGAAAGTTGTGATGTTTCAACAGGATTGCAAGGTTCTTAACTCTTCATTATGTGAGCAATCCCGATTGACAACATACACTATACTTGGTTTTTGCAGCTCTGATTAGCATCTCGTTGTCTTCTACACTAGAGCAATTGATTTTATCATGTCATGTTTAGACCACTTTACTCTTGACTTCGATTGATTAATAGGTTCAACAATTTCAATAGTGGGCTCTGGATTCACATTACATCCAATTGATTGTCACATCTAATGTTTATTTATTTGATACAATCAGAAAGATAAATTTCTTTGTTGGGGATTATATCCACTTGATCCATGAAGTGTACTCCATGGGTAACTCTACCTCTGCCTCTACCTCCTACCTCATTCCCTTCGAGACTCTGCCTTCCTCCTGATCTCATTCTCTTTCTAACTCTACCTCTACCTCATGCCATGATTCTCAGTTTACTTTCATAAACATGTTAGTCAATAATAGAAGAAGATTGCACCATTTTAATGTAACCCTTTATTCATAAGGATAATCATTTAATATAAAAATGAAACCCTCCATGACATATACCAAATACTGAACATTTTAATGAAATGGACGACATTGAGACAATCATTGTTTAATTCCATCACTATACATACAAGAAGGGAAGCATGCTTGATGGGAACAATGTTACTTGGAGGTTGTAGAGCGAACCCCAAATGGTTGTAGAGAAAAATAAAATATATATAATTATGCACATATGATCACAACATTTTAATGTAACCCTTAATATAAAATTATGTATACATATAGATAATTATGTATACACATACATATATATATATACACACATATGTATGTATGTATGTATATGACTATGTACATGACTATATGTTTTTGATTAAGGGTAAAACAATTTTTGAAGGGAACAATAACCCTTTACAAAAGAATAAAGATAGATAGGAAAACACATAACAAGAAACAAACAGACATCAACAAAAGCAACAGCTGGGGGAAAAGAAGAAGAGTATTTAGAACCCCTCCAGCAAAAGCACCCGGTCAAAAGACAAAAGTAGACAAAAAGAGAACCAGTCCCAGCGAACAAAGTCACGTCTGCTTCAAGATCTCAGCAGACTCATCCATCACATATTTGTATTTGTCGATGGCTTCTTTGAGGTCTTTTATATCTTTGGAGCTCCCCTGTTTCACTTTTTTAGCACTTGCCCTTGTACGAGTCCCTGGGCCAGCAATGCTGGGATCAACAGTATTATCCTCATCAACATTGATAGGGTTAGATTTCCCATCCAGCATAGAGAGAAGAGCCCTAAGGTTACTGTCAGTCACTTTCATGCCCTCGTAGTTATTTTTCATAAGTCAACTGAGGGTTTCATCAATGCTCTGGATGCAGCTTTCAGTAGTACATTGGCGAAAGTTGACCACAGCATTGATCTTCAGCTCGAGTTTCTCCAACAGGCTTTTTTCCATATTCTCCTCGCAAGCCTCATTGTTTGTAGCTTCTTTCAGAGGTTTAGCAATCAGGATAGCCAGCTTATTAACCCTATCCTGGAGGTCATTATACTTACCATTAATATCTCTAATCTCTTCAAGAAGTTAGGTGTTTAGCTGCAGATCCATATCAGCCCACTCTCTAACAACCTAAATAAATCGGCAGGGATCTTGGGTCTTTTTGGTCTCATTACCATGGCTATCTCTAGTTTTATCTTTATCTTTTTTATTCCCCTCTGATCCCATACCCTTGTCTTCCCTGGAAGTCCTATCCACAAAAGACACAGACTCTGCATAATTCACCAGAACAGGGGTAGTGTCAGAAATGCCATTCTCTTTAGACTTCAAACTCGGCTCACTATGCTTTTTAACAGGGGAAATAGGTATTTCCACCTCCAAGGCAATAGGCTCACCCCAAGGAATATTCTTATCCTGGCCCTCTGTTTCCACTTCCTCGGAGCTGCTTTTACTGTCATATTCCATCTCCTCAAAGGAACCTAAAAAATCTTGTTCAAGGGAATCAGTGTCTTCCCTTGTTTCCATACCAGTTTCCTTAGAGAGGAATTTAGTATCTTCCCCTTTTTCCCCTTTCACATCCTCCTTATCCTTAGCCTCAGTTTCATTGTCTGTGTTCATGCCTTCCTCCTCCATGAGGATCTTGACATGCTCTTCTCCACCAGTGTTGATTTTGCCCTTCCTCTTTTTCCCAGGAGTGTTACTGTCAGTAGCCATAGATCTTTTACCTTTCTTACCTCTGTTTGAGTCTTCCACCTTAGGGTTGCCCTGCATCTTAAACTTAGCATGCTCATAAATTAAAAGGATGAGCCCATCATGGAGAATAGGCGAGGCAACATTCTTTCTGTTCTCCAAGATACTATTTTCCAGGGACTTGAGAAGAAAGAATGGGAAAGAGATTCTCCTATTGTAGCGGAAATGGTTAACCAGCATAAAATGGAAATTGTAAACCCTGGTATAACGACCATCTAGGGTAAAATACTGCATCATAACTTTGACAACTTTAGCCCAAAAGAGCTTCATATGATCCCACAGGAAGAAATCACCTGACTGTTTGACAAGAAGTTCTCTTTCCACCTTAGTCTTAGGATACATTCTAGCAGCATTTTTATCCATGAATACACCTCTATAGTATTTAAGATCAGACAACTTAAGACCTGTAATTTCATAAATGAGTTTCTCAGTCACACAAAATGTCTTACCACACAGAGTTACCTGGCCATTGTCGCAATTGTCTACAAATTCCTTAGAGATGTCTTTATTATTTCCGTGGAGTCTCTCCGTATAATCCGTTATCCCACCTTCCTTGAGTCTCTTCTAGACTTTGGATTCTTTCTTCCATTTACAAATCAAGGGTTCTTCCCTTTTCAACTTTCCTCCCATACTGCCAGAAAACCAGAGATCAAAATACCGCAGAGCGAAAGTGAAAAGAGAGGTTTGTGAATGATATAACTTCTTCCATAATTGTTATTATTAATGCACTTATTGTCATGCATGTGAAGCTCAAAAATGAGGCAACTCTGAGAACTAGCCTTTCTTGTCATCATTATTGGGTATGTTTCCAGTTTTTAGGTAGATTTGATCATACTTCACAAGATTAGTGATATCAATATTTAACCCTTGATATCCATTCCAGTATCTGACATCAGCACTAAAGGCACCCACATTCACTAGGCTGTCAGCCACACATTTGGATTCTCTAAAGGCATGACTGGCATAGGTGACGTCAAAACCATCAATCAGAATTTTTATTTCATCGAAGATATGACTAGTATTCCATGAGGGAGAATTAATACCATTAATACAACTTATAGTATTCAATGAATCCCCTTCCAGCCATAATTTTTAACAATTCTACCTTTTTTCAAGTTTGCAAGTGTGGAGAGCCACCATTGCTTTAGCCATATGACTATTTTTGGATCCAATTGGAACAGCAGAGGCCACAATGCACTTTCCTTCAGTATTTTTGACAATGCACCCACATCCAACAATGTCGGGGTTACCTTTGGCTGCACCGTCAAATTTCACTTTGAGCCAACCCGGAGGAGGAGAGTTCCAAATTACAGACTCACGGGGAGAAAAAGGGGCTTTATACTTGGAGGTGAAGTCCCATTTCTGAAGAATCTCCTTATCATAGATCCCTTCCATAATTTTAGGTTTTAACTCAACTGCAACTTTAGAATTTTCAATAATGTTGTTGATAATTTTGGAACCAATCAAGAAAGGAGTAGATTTTTTGTCTCTGAATATCATGTCATTCCTTTCTTTCCAAATCCTCCATATGACATGAGGGCACATATAATCCCAAAAAGGTTTTTCCAATTGGTGTTGGAAAGGGGATCTCCATTGTTCCAAAAATTCATGAATAGTATTAGGGAACACCCAACTAACTTTCCAGTGATGTAAAACCACGCTCCAAATATCCCTAGTGAACTGGCAGTGAAGCAGAAGGTGAGCAGAGGTCTCAGCATCTTTCATGCAAAGATAGCATCTATTAGGAATAATCCATCCTCATTTCTTCAGATTCTCAGTAGTTAGGATTTTGTCTTGAATAAAAAGCCAGTAAAAAAAGTTAATTTTAGGGATCAGAGAAGGAAACCAAACCTTTGCCCCTTTGGGCTCCTCATCCCTGGGGGAGATCAGTGAGTAGGCAGAGGCCACCGAGAAGGTACCATTAGGATTAGGGGCCTAGATTAGCTCATCTTCTATATTAGCTTTAACAACCCAGGGAGAAAGATCCAGGTTAATATTTTTCAGGATGCGATCAATATCACACAGGTTTATCCATTTATTTTCTCTCTAGTAATCCACCACTTTACAACCAATTTTGACTTTACACATCTCTGCAAGGTTATCCATACCAGGGTACTGGATCAGAGGTTTATCCCTAAACCAAGGATCTTCCCAGAAATTAATTTTCTGCCCATTGCCAACTTTCCACCGGGCACCTTTAGCAGCTAGGGGTCTAGCCTTCAAAATGCTATTCCAAATCACTGAACCGTGAATAGTGAGGGTGGAAGAGAGGAAAGAATCAATAGAGGGAGTATCAAAAAGATACTTGGACTTAATAATTTTGTTCCAACCTTTCTCTTCACCAAAAGCTCTCTAGCACTGCTTAGCTAAGAGAGCAATATTAATGTCCTTAATTCTTCTGATGCCAAGACCTCCAGATTTGACCAACTTACACACTTTTTCCCAAGCCACCAAGTGGATTCTATCTTTCACTTCAGTGCTAGACCATAAAAATATTTTCTAAATTTTCTCAATAGCATTAGCAAACTTGGAGGGGATTCTGAAAATACTCAGGGCATAAACTGGGAGGTTTTGGAGAGAGCTCTTGAGCAGCAAAACTTTGCCAGCATTGCTAAGGAGGGAGCCTTTCCAACCAGTAGGTTTTCTGTTGAACTTGTCCACAATCGCCAACCAAAAATAATCAGGAAGTTTACTGCCCAAAGGCAGGCCCAAATAGCTTGAGGGGAGAGCAGCAATAGAATAGCCTAGACTGGTCGCCATTCTCCTCTGTCAATCAGGGGGAGTGTTGATGAAGAAAAGGGAGATTTTATCCCAGTTTATAAGCTAACTAGTAGCCAAGGAATAAGTGTCAAGGGCTCTTTTGATAGCTGAAGCTTCTTTAATAGAGGAGGAACCCATAAGGACAGTATCATCAACGAACTTCTCATGGGAGCAGGGAGGGAAAGAGGACGAGGGGAGAAGGCCCAGAATCTTCCCTTCCAAGACCCCTTTAGAGAACATTCTCCCTAAGCTTTCAGCCATGATTGCAAAAAGGATGGGAGAAATAGGATCCCCTTGGCGGAGACCTCTTGAAGGAAAGAAGAGATTAGAGGCAGATCCATTCACCGGCACTAAAATAGAAGGGGATTCAATGAGTTGCTGAATAAGGTCAATCACTTTCACAAAGAATCCAAAGGCAGACAGAAATTTGCAAAGGAATTTCCAGTCCACTCTGTCATAAGCCTTAGATAGATCCACCTTCATGAGGAATCCATTCTTCTTTGAGACCTCCAGAGAGTGGATATTCTCATGAACCGAGATAATAGAGTCTAGAATTTGACGACCCGGGACAAAGCCATTTTGCTAGGGGGAGATTAAAACCAGGAGAATCTTCAAAATATAGGTCGTGAGAACCTTAGAGATAATCTTATAGAAAGTGTTACATAAACTGATTAGTCTAAAACTATCAGCATTATCCGCTCCAGACCTCTTTGGGATGAGGACAAAAAAGGTGGAGTTAGCTTCTTTCAGCAGGGAACTAGAACCAAAGAACTCTTTCACTGCATCTGAAATGTCTTTATCCACAATATGCCAAAAGGATTGGAAAAAGAAGGGAGGGAACCCATCCGGGCTTGGAGCTTTTTCTCCTTCAAAGGAGAAAGCAGTCGTTCTTATTTCCAGAGTTGACAGTATTTTGCTCAACATTTTATTGTCCTCTCTTGACATGATACAAGGGATCGAGTCTAGCAGCAGATGTTGATTGTCCTTAGAGAGGTCAGGGTCAGCTTTAAGAAGGGTGGAAAAATAACTAGTCAATTCTTTTTTAATTTCCTCTTCCTTGCTCAGTTTACCTTGATTTCCATTGATGTGATCTATTCTTTTGGCCGCCTTGTGCTTCTGGGCAGTAAGGTGGAAGAACCTAGTATTTTTATCTCCCACCCGGAGCCAAAGAGCTCTAGAGAATTGTCTCCAAAAAACCTCCTCCTTAGAGATAATATTATGGTAATCTTCTTGAATTTTATTTTCCTTAAATTTGTTGTCCACCGTCAGGCCCTCTAGGTTGATAATTCTTTGAATTTCTTCGAGTTCAACTTGGACCAGACTTTTTTTCTTAAAACTATCTCCAAACTCTTCTTTATTCTAGACCTTGACTCTGCTTTTGATGTTTTTAAGTTTTTGAACCACTCTGTACATCGTTGTGCCCTCCACTTGGATATTCCACCACTCAGCAATATGCTTAGCAATGTTAGGGTGCTACATCCACATTTTTTTGAATCGAAAAGGAAAGTTTCTCTTCCCTGAGATAGGATTTGGTTGGATAGATATAGGAGAGTGGTCAGAGCCAACTCTAGGAAGAGAAGACAAAGAGTAGTCATAGAGAAGAATCTAGTCCAAAGTCAAAAGGGACCTATCCAGCCAGACTTATATCAAATTATCCCCAATTCTTCTGTTAGACCAGGTAAAGCTGCTACCTCTAAGGTCAAGGTCCAAGAGAGCTTGATTATTGATGAAGTCCATGAGAGCCATTCCACTATTATTCTAAGAAGAGATACCACCCATTTTTTCAGAGTCTATTAGCGGTGCATTAAAGTCTCCAGCCACCATCCAATAATCATTCTTAAAGCTACTTCTCTCAGCTTCCAATCTGTGCCAGAATCTATCCCTGCCAGTTTTAGAGTTGGAAGCATAAATATTTGAGAGGACCCAGTTGAATCCATCTCGAATATGGTTGAACTGTATAGAAGAGATATTACCTTCCAATTTGATGAGGTCCCTAGAGATAGTGTTAAGGTTCCAAAAGGCCACAATGCCACCTGAAGCTCCCACAAAGCTACACCCAGTCGCTCCACAATTTTTAAACAATTTTAGCTTTTCCACTTTATCTCTTGCCATTTTAGTTTCTTGGATAAGAATAATATCTGGTTTCTGATCTCTAACTAAATTTCTCAACACATCCTGCTTGTGGGGGCTATTTAATCCCCTGATGTTCCATGAGATAATCTTCATCTACAATATTTGGGAGCAATCCTGGATGGTCCTTTGTCGCCCATCTACTATACTTTGTCTACTCTCCTGATCTCGAGTGAAGCTATTTTTAGGTCATCCTCTCAGAGGTTTAGGAGTACCCACATCCTCTTTCTTAGCTCTAGTTACCACACCTCCTTGGGGCATCCCAGGAATGTAGCTAGTATGTTTCTTCTTACTATTAGATACCTCACTCCAGGGGTCCCCTCCAGCTTCTAAAAAAGGGTTAGGTTCTACAAGCGAGTATGCCCAGCTAGGGTTATTCTTTGGGGTTTGAGGGCTAGGGGTAATGTCGGCTGATTTAGCACCTACATCTATAATAACACCAAAAGGGGAAGACATATTCTCAATACAAAGGGTTTCCATACCTAATTGGTCTCCATCAATTTCTCCTTCTTCAAAGAAGTCCTCTAGCTCAGTTGTCTTTGATAGGGGCGGATCCTCACAGCTTCTTTGGTTAGAATCCCCCAGCAAGGAGTCCATTAGATTAGCAATTGCAACTTTCTCTATAAATATCACTAGGTCTGTCGATGAGGGAGCGGGAGGGTTAACTAGAGGTTTCTCCTTCCAGATCTTTCTTTGTTCCTTATGAGGTATAGTTTTGGTTTTCTGAGTCTTGAGAGTACACTCTTTCGCCCTGTGACTCGATTTCTTACAGGTAAAGCACACAAAGGGGAGGGATTCAAATTCTACTTCTTGCAACCAAGATCCAAGCTTCGATTTAATCACTATAGTGTTAGGAAGGTCCGTCGTCTGGAGGATGTTGACACAAATCCTGGCATACACCCTTCTCGTCTTAGCCACAGTCATTGGATCAATCAATAGGAGGTCTCCAAAGGAACTAGCCAGTCCTCCCAACACATCTTCATGCCAATATTCTAGGGGGAGACCCAGGAATCTGACCCAGACCGGAGCTGAGACAAAGAAAATTGAATCATTAAGAACCAGATTAGGGGACCACTTACGCAGGGCTAGGGAGAAGCGGCCTAGCATCCAAGGGCCCCCACAGAGAATATGAGATAGATCTTCCATGTTAGAGAACTCAAAGGAAAAGAATCCTTTAGCCATTGCAACAATATCAACTTGCCCTTTCAGAAACCATTTCCTCTTGACAAACTGTCTGCCAGCTTCAATATTAGGTCTCCCTCCTGCAAACTTGCCTATCAGGGTCATTTCCATTGCCAAAATGGAATGATCGATCAAAGGGTCAGGGATAATAATAGAAAATTCTCCTTTCGACGGGTTGGATATCACATTGACCGCAGGAAAGGAAGATTTCCCTGATGGTTTAATACCAAAGAGGCCAGCCCACTTGCCCTTGGGAGCTGACACTCCAAGTTTGAGAGATTCTTGAGCATTTTGAATACCGTTAGAGGGGCCCTCAGTAGAAGTGCTCACGGGGGTGGTAGTCTTAGTTGACTTCAACCCATTTTGATCAAAATCAAGCTTTTTTTCTGAGTGCTGAGGAGGGGGCCCACCCACCAGGAAGACCATAGAAGATTCCAAAGCAGGTACTGTACCTACTGGATCTACACCGCCATGGCCAGAATTTGAAAGCAAGTTCCCGCCAGAGGAAAATGCTAGAGGATTCCCGCCAGAGGTCTCCACCATCATTCTAAGATAACTATACATGACTATATGTTACATACATACATATAATTAATAATAAAAACCCAATTTCAAAATTACAAAGTACCTAATTACAAGTGTTTAGGCATATGGACTAGATCACATGTTTCACTTTTGTGTTAGGAAAGGGGCCACTGAATCCCTCATGTCCCTTTTATATCCACAATCGGCCATGTACACGTCTTCTCTTGGATGAATGTCCAAACATTGTGGAACCCTAAAAACCAAATCTTTTAATGCATTTGGAGATTATGTAGTTCTTTATACAACATACATCTGTATACATATGTATGTATATAGAGTATACATCATGGCATATATAATTATGCATACATATATATAATTATGCGTACATATACAATATAATTATGCATACAGATCAATAATGAAATAACAAAATCCCCAAGGTCATACATAAATAATTTGATCATTGAAGAAAAACCTTGAATATAATGCACGTATGGAGATGTTGATTTCATCATTTTAATGTAACCCTTTATGCTTAAGGATAATCATTTAAAAACAAAATGAAACCCTCCACAACATATACATAAATATGTATACATATACATATATTGGAGCAAATGGCACCATTTTAATCCAACCCTTAATGCATAAGGATAATCATTTAATAGAAAAATGTAACCCTCTACAACATATACCAAATAATAAACATTTTAATGAAACCCACGATGGCATATATATGTCTGTATATGCATTATTGTATGTATGTGTATGCATTATGTATGTATCTCTATGCAGTACATGCATTATGTGTATATCTATATATGTACATGCATAATGTATGTATCTAAAAGCGGGAGATAAAATGAAAGCAAGTGATGGAGGAGATAGAGAGGTAACTGTGCTATGATTAAAAAATGTTTATTGATGCTATTACTATAATTTATGTGGGCATTTTGAAATCTTGACATGAATTATAACATGCGAGTGACACATGCAACTGATATAAGGTTATAAAATGAATGAGGCTGCAATTTATGTATTTAGACCCTACGAATAAAAAAGTCATAGAAAATAGTAAACTTATTTTCATATACTGACTGAAAATAATATATATACAGTAAACTTCTTTACTTACGTTGACTAACAATAGTATATATGTTTTAGACCCTAAGAATACATAAAATTGATAGAAAACTAAAAATTTATGTGCTTACTTTAATTGGAAACAATATATTAATTTATGAAAATAGTTCATAATAGTATACCAGCCTGAATAAGGTCTCTTTGATCAATAATGTGGAGAAAATTCATTTTTCAGCTCTGAAATGTGCAAAGAATATTCAAAAAAAATAAAGATAGTATAGGTAACAATGAAAATGAACTTCGAAATTCCCTTTATAAATGTATTCGAATGTCCAAGATGAGTTCATTTATTTAAGGTAGTTGAATTTAAAATTTGAATATTGGTGGGAAACATTCACTCATTTCATAATTAATTTTCAATTCAAGGAAAATTCTTATTGCTTGCAGACAATCGGTCAATTCATACTTGCATATCCAATTTAATTCTAATCTGTGTGGATTTGGTCTTATAGTTATTTTTATTATTTGTTTTTGTGTCTATTGGGAAGCCTTACACCAGTTGTTGAAAATATAGGTACTATTTGTAGATGGAGTTAATGCATATAGAAGTGTAAATAAGTTTGGGAGAAAGTGCATATAATAGCCCATAAAGTTCTTTTTTTTTTTTTTAAATGACATTTTAGGGACCAATAACTTCTTACTTGTAATTGTAATTTGAGTACATTTGTACTTGTAGACACCTAAATTTGGTAAAGAAAATAAAAAAGAAAATGAAGTGAGAAAATCAAGAAAAATCATGAATTAATTGAATAATCAAAGCATTTGGATTAATTAAATCAAAATAATCAATTAATTATGCAATTGAAATTAATTAATTAACTATATATATAAAATCAAATTAATTCCAACCCATTCAAGGGTGCACATGGCTAAACAAATTAAATTATTTAATTAATTTAAATACTTTTATTCCACACCCACCACTTGGGAAAATCAATTTCAACCAATAGGAATTAAGGATTGAGCTCACATGGATCAAGCCCAAAGTGATTCTCCATCACACATCTTGGAGTTGCATCTTGACCACTCATTTTGTCCCCTTATTTGAAACCATCATTTAAATTGTCTTAACCTTTGATACAATCAACTCAACCCAACCCTAATCAAGGTTAAATCAACTCTACCCCCTACCCTTGGGAAATCCTTTAAATAAAGGCCATTTTGAGTGCAAAACATATAACACACACTCATGAGCAAAGCATCATCACTATAGGCATTTTGATTTGACGATTCATATCATTTTAGTTTGATTCAAATTTGCAAATAGTAATCAATCTTGAAGCATTTAGGATAATTTGAGCTAAATAGCGTTAAATCACATCAAATAGCTTCAATTTCTCATCACTAGGACTGTCATTAATGGATGCTTGAGCTGAGAGCATACTATTTTCTTTCCTAGATAGAGAGCCATGAGATGCTCATTGTTTCATTTGAATTCAATTAGCTTAATTTGTATATTTTGAAGTTGAATTGATAATAACGATTCTAATTTCATGAAGGTATGATTTTCATATACACAAATGGTGCCCACCGTGGGGTTCAAGGCCTCATTTGGAACAATCTCATGAAATTTTGGTGTGTTTGAGTGTGTTATTTGTAGGAATTTGTAATTTGTAGGTAAAGTGACGTGTACAGGCATAAATCTTGACACCTTTACACAATGAAGCAGCGCATGGAAAAACTCTTCTATCTTTTGTCTTATATTCTCTCACCGCATCGATAGAATAAGTGACGCGTACAAGCATAATTCCTAACACCTTTACACAGCAAAGCAATGCGTATAAAAATTATTCTATCTCTTTTCTAACATTCTCTCAATGCCTCTGACGACAAAGCAGCGCGTGACATATAAAGTTTGACGCATTTTCATGGCAAAGTGATGCGTAGCAGGAGTTTTCTAATGCTTACTCTGGTATCTTTAAGCGCATTTGATTTTGTTTTAACACTTTTCACCTGTTAAGTAGTGTTATTTAATTTGTAAAGAAGCACTTAGAAATAATTAAAGTAGCACATAGACAACATTAAAGTAGCGCTTTGTCACTTTTAAAATAGAGTGTGCTACTGTGTTTGAAATTTTTCCAAATTTTCAAAAAGCCAGCAAAATTAATGAAAATTATTTGTCAATTTGCAGATGTCAAAGCATAAGAAGGTGAAGAAGCCCGCACTTCAGATTCACAAGGAGGAAAGAGAGATCAAAAGGTTGTTAAGGTTTGAGAAGAAAATCCATAATACAAATATTTTGGAAACTTTAAATGAAGATGTCAAGATTTATGATCATTATGTCAAAATTGTAAAGGCTTACAAATCCAAGTATATTTCATTAAATTGAGTCTATTCACCTTGAAATCTTTGAAATAGCATTAAATTTAGGTGAATTTGAAGTTTGCCTTTTGAGTTTGGTTTTTCCTCATTTTATGTGAGTTGTGCTGGACTAACTTTTTGGAGAAGAGGATGAAAAGGAGGTGGAACGATCGTCACCACATGAGTGCAAAATTGAAAAACAATAAAAAAAAGTGCCTAGCCTAGCTAGCTTCGAAAAATGTAAGATCTAAAAACCTTTTGCATTTGATCAAATTGTGGCAAGTCAAAGTTAAAATCTAGTATAATTAGAAATGGAACTTCAAGTCACGAATTAAAAAAATTTGTATGCTAAATTTGAGATGCAAAGAGCTTAAGGAAATGAAACAACACCAAATTTCAAATCTCCTTGTTTGTGGAAGAGAAGTGTTAGGTATATTCTCTTCACTCTTTGAGTTAATCAAAAAGCCATACACACTTCGAATGCCTTAGTTTAAGAGGCGGTAATCTAACCTTTTCATCTATTGTGTTTGGAATTAGAGAAGTAGTAGGGATATGCTCTTCACCTTTTAGGTGAATCAAATTCCCAAACATACCTACCTATCCATTTCATTTCTTGCTTTCAAATGAACATGTTAGATCTTTAGTGGACTTGCCTCCCAAGATTTTCCTTTTTGAGGACGGTGAGAGGGAACGACCCAAGTGGGATACAACCATTTTAGCCATGGTAATCCAACCCACTATAAAATAAAATGCATTCAACCTTAATGGGGTGAGTGATGGAGAGAATTGAGAATCAAACCTCCTCTAGTAGACTTCGGGATTGCACAAAATCATATTTTTATGCGTGTGGGAGACCTCTATAATGGGGGATGAGACTCAAAAATTTTTGAATGGTATCTTAAATAAAACATGGTTAAATTAGCAATGCATACCTTTTAGAGCCATTTACAAGCCCAATTTGTCCATAGGTAGATTGCTTAGAAGACTTTCTTGTTAAAGACCTGTGAAAATGATTGAGAACATACACTTTGTGTGTAGATTAAAGGGTTAAAACAAAGCTTTTTTGTGTGTGCTGTGGTTGATGATTTATATTACAAAAGAAAACATTAATCTAGATTTGATCATGCTTTAAAAGTTTTAAAAATTAATCAAACAGTGATCTAAAACAATGATATATTCCTATTTTGGAGGCCTTTTAACACATACAAATAGAGAAGTAGCACATTTCAACTATTAAGTGATGCCTGCAAACAAATATTTACCACTTTTGATTAGATAAGTAACGCAAATAAATACACATTTACCGCTTATGAACCAAGAAGTCACATGTGTAACCTTGTTTTGACGCTTATCAACTATCAAGTAGCGTGCCTAAATAGCCAACCATCATGTTCTATTTTTCCAGTGAGTGTGTGCAACTAATTAAAGTAGCGCATGTAAGATTTTAAGTAGTGCATACTGATTGAGTCTCTCAAAAAGTGATTATCTCCCAGGTTTTTTGGAAAATTTTAAAATCATATTTCGATACCCTTTTCAGAGTACTTTCTGTCCAATCTACCAGACTCATCAAATCCTATAAGATTTAAGGAGTACAAGAAAATTTTCAAAGGGATTGATCAAAAGGATGAGTTAAGGATATTAGCTCCATGCTAAAGCCTTCTTTTAAAATATCTCACTACATCAAGGCAACCTTACAAGCAGACAAAACTTATCTTAAGAATTCCCCTTTCCAAGCGAAACATTAGCTTCCTCACAACAATCTTTCAAAAATGAAAAGGAAGTATAACAAAACATGATGACATTTCCCTTTGGGTGTATGGATCCCAACCTCATCAATCATGTTAATAATGACACAAATAAAAATCAAAATAGTGGAAATAAGTATGCGAACAACAATAGAAACAATAGGGAGGGAATGACCTTAACAATGAGGGAATTGACATGAATAATAGAGGAAATAGGGACCCTTGAGATGAGGAGGCCACCAAAGAGAGAGTGAATGAAGTGGAAAAAATCCCTTCTTTATGAAAATCATGGATAAAATATTAGAGAGAGATAGGGAGAAGTATTTCTTGGACCTAGCCCAAGCAGGGGTAAAACTCCCCCATGATTATGATATGACTAACCTAAATAAGAGGGAAGAGGATGAAAACCCAATTGAAATCATGAATAAACAAATCAAACATTTCCAAATGTAATTGGACAATATGAAGAAAATGGAAGCTCCAAAACCATTCTCAATTGAAGCTATATGCTCATTTCCTTTCAATAAGACTTTAATTATGGTACCATTCCCTCCAAATGCGGTCTTTCCTAAATATGACATATAAATGGGGGTATCCGACCCACAAGACAATTTAAGAGAATTTTTTGCATTAAGATTTGAGTTTACGCATGATACCACTTATTTAATGTGACTATTTCCAAGAAGCCTTGGAGGATCCGTGATGGAATGGTTCTCAAAATTACCCTCAAACATTCGAACATTTGAAGAGTTGGCATCAAATTTGTGACTCATTACCTATACAACATCAAACATGAGGTCACAATGATAAATTTATGCAACATTAAACAAAAGGAGGGAGAAGCATTCCTAGTATTCTTGCAAAAGTGGAGGATGGTATTTAATTGATATCCTAGAAGTATGCCCGAAAAAGAGAAAATGGATATCTTCCTAAATATTTTGAACACAATCATGAACTGTCGGTTACAACTCCAATGCCCACCTACTTTTGAGAAGATCATTGAGAATGGAATCACCATAGAGAAATTTTTGGTGAAGATTGGAGAGATCAATATTTTTAAGGAAAATAAGAGTCTTCCTAATAACCACAATAATTCCAACAAAAAAAATTGGGCTTCAAATAATAGCAATCACTTTTGGTTCAATAAAAATAATAAGGGCCTTGTCAATGATGGAGTTGTTGAAGTGAAAAACTTAAAAGCTACTCCTTTCAATCTCACAAGATCTTCTAATCAAGCGAATAATTTAAATCAATCAGCGAAGGTCCCATTCAACAACAACAACAGTAACTTTCCAAATAAGCAAGAAGCTAACAAACCAAAACTATTCTTTAGCCCATCACCAAGAAGGAATTTCATACCCTTGATTGAACCACTTGAGAATGATTTAAAGACCCTCATTGATAATAAGATCATTGTCCTACCAAATTCAAGGCCTTATGAACCAGAAGTTAAACCCTCAAGATGGAATGATGCTCATATTTGTGAATATCATCGAAACAGAGGGCACGAGACAAATGAATGCAAGAATGTAAAGCATGAGGTGGAAGACTTGATAGATAGTGGGATAATAAAGGTGGAAGTGCCTCAAAAAAATGAAGATCATGTGGCCTTAGAAACTCCTTTCTTCAATCATGAGAAAGGGTCCAATCTTCAAATAGAAATCAAAATAACAAAAGAGGAAATGACAAAGTTAATTTTGCACATAGCTATGATAATGTAATCAATTTGTTATCAGGATATGAGAATACTATCAATGTTTTTGTTGTAAAAGATCAACCATCAAAGGAAACCTCTGATGTTGTAACTAGGGGGGAATCATCAAAGATAAACTTATAAGGAGCTACCTCTAAGACTATTGGTCCTAATCAACCATGTTCTTCTCAAAGGAAACACAATATTGTGGATCAAGTGTAAAAGACTCTAGCCCAAATTTCAATCCTTGAATTGTCAAAGCTCTCACATAATCATAAGGAGATCTTGGAAAAGGATCTTGTGGAGACTACCATTCCTGATAACCGAGATGTGGATAGATTTCAAAATATGGTGGGTCATCTCACTGCACCTCATTGTTTGTCTTTTTCCGAACAAGATGACATGTCCATTAATCATCCCCAAAATCTTATGCTGCATATAGAGGTTATGATACATAAACAACATGTCAAAAGAGTTCTTATTGATGGGGGAGCTGGTCTAAATTTTTTCACTTTGAGTTTAATCAAAGCCCTAGGATTTTACGAAGGTGGTGTGGATCCAAAGAAGAATATCACCATTAAGGCCTATGATGATGAAGAAATATCTTCTAAAGGAATGGTGGTTTTTCCAATTCAAGTGGGGACAATAAAAGAGGATACCATTTTCCAAGTTCTTGACATGAAATTAACTTACAAAATCTTTCTAGGGAGACCATGGATTCATGAAATGCAAGTGGTACCTTCAACATAACATCAATGTATCAAGTTTCCATACATGGGAGAAGAAATTACTATAAGTGGAGATGTGAATCCATTCCAATGTTGCAATATTGTTAAACCTGTGAATGAGGCATTAATCCCACACAATAGAAAAGGGCTACCCCAATTTCTCCTAGATAATAAAATCAAGAAGATTGTCCTAGCTCAACTTTGGTCACCAACTCAAATTAATACAAAACTAACTCATCTACATCAACTAAGGATAAATAGAAATTTAGTTTTGTATATGAAAGTAATAAGAGTGCTAATTTAAGTGTTTCAAATCAAGAGGAGGGAGATTCAAACCCCTCTAGGATTGAAAATGAAAGAGTTCAAGAAACACATTATCAAAAAATGGATAAGTTGATGAAGAAATTTGAGAAACAATTCAAAATCCATTAAAAGGATGTCGGGGGGTATTTTGTGTCATTCTTTGAATTACCTCCTTCTCCAATTTCACATGGTAGGAAAAATAATACTCATTCAAATGAAAATTATAATGCCCATTTTGTAAGATAAAGTGACAATTCACCAAGGGAAGAAGAGGATAATGAGGTTTTTAAATGGTTGTATAAAGATGAGGAGGGTTCGAGTTCCCATGTACAAACGGTCCAAAATGTGAGTATTCAAACACATCAATATGGAAAAGGTTTTCAAATAATGCAAAAAATGGGATATAAAGGAAGAGGACCCTTGGGAATGAGGAATAAAGGATTTCTAGAACTAATACAACCTCCTTGGAGATCTAAATATTAAAAATCAGGAATAGGATACCAAGAACAAGGAAATGGTTTGAACAACTTCAAAGATTCATATGAACACATTCATAAGCTAGATTCAAAAAGTAAATATGAATCTGGTAAATATGAATGGGATTCCTTATCTGAGGCTTCTTATCATAAAAAGTAAGTGGATGTAATTCATACTTACGTTTCTACATCCAGTGTAAACAAGCAACCAAGTGTTGACCAAGGATCAAGTTCTAATCAAGGGTCAAATAATTATCAAGAATCAGATTTAAGACAAGAATCAAATGGGACTCCTTGGGTGTATGAACCAAGGGTACCTTCATGTTTAGGAGAATCAAACATTAGGTTAATCCACAAGCATTTTATCCATTATAAATTCGCGAGGACTCAAGTGAGGATGATTTTGATCCAAGTTCTATGAAACACCTTGAGCAAGCCCATGTTCTAGATTTGAGCGATACAATGTATGAAACTTGCAAAGAATTAATGTCCTTAAACCCCATGGATATGAATTCACCCAATTAATCTTTATCTCTTATCCACCCCGAATTAATTAATTGAGACCTAGCCGAGCCAAACGACATACTCTCTTTTCCCAATGACAATTATGTGGTCCTATACCTAAATGGAGTTGAACCCTCTTTCACCAATGAATTAGATCAAATCATAGAAGTGGAAGAAAGGGGAGAATCTATCAATCCAAAATAAAAAGAGAAAATAAATAAAAAAATGAAATGGTCTAGTGGTGAAAACTACAATCTGATAGTACTAGACCCAAAAAAAAATAAAAAATAAAGAATGTTTCCGAAGGTGAAAACCCAACTGTGGCACCTAAGGAAGAGAGATTGGATACCTTGATAGAAAATGATGAATAAATATCTCCTATCTTGATTTTACCAAAAAAAAGGTTAATATTGTCACTGAATCAGAACCAAGATTCATACACCTTGCAATTTCCTTAACTCCAACAGAAAGGCAAGATTTCATCCAAATCTTAAAAGAAAAGCAAGTTAAATTTGCATGGTCTTATTCAGATATGTCAGGGTTAGATCCAAGTTTTATTATGCATCATCTAAATTTAAGACCAGGAGCTAAGTCAGTAAAACAAAAGCTAAGAAAGATGCATCCCCATATAGCCATGCTAGTAAAAGGAGAATTGGAAAAGTTGTTAAAAGTGGCGTTCATAAGGGTTATAGATTATGAAGAATGCATATCCAATATTGTGTTGATTTAAAATCATGATAAATCAATTAGAGTATGCACATATTTCTGAGATATCAACTTGGTATTCCCAAAGGATGACTTTCCATTACCTAGAATTGACACTAGAGTGGATTTGACGGCAGGACACTCTATGTTTCCCCTTATGGATGGATTTAGCGAATATAACAAAATTAAGATAGCACAAGAAGATAAAGATAAAACAACCTTCACATGCCCTTGGGGTACATTTTTTTGGAATGTCATGCCCTTCGGCCTTAAAAGTGCTGGAGCTACCTATCAAAGGGCAATGACCACAATTTTTCATGATATGATGCATACATTTCTTGAAGACTATGTGGAGGATATATTAGCTAAATCACATGAAATAAAAGATCATATACAAATCCTAGAAAATATTTTCACAAGGTTAGAACAATTCAAAGTTAGGTTAAATACTAAAAAGTGTGCATTTGGGGTGCAATCAGGAAAGTTATTGGGTTGCATAGTATCAAAAAAGGGAATAGAAGTTGATCCTAAGAAAGTTCAAGATATCATGGACATGGATGCACCAAAGAACATAATTGAAATGAGATCATTACAAGGAAGGTTGCAATCCATAAGAAGAACTATATCTCAATTGGCGGAAAAATGTCATTCTTTCACTAGACTTCTACATAAAGACATAGTTTTCCAATGGGATGCACAATGTGAGGAAGCTTTCTCCCTATTGAAGTCATACTTGGTAAATCCACCTATAATTATGCCACCTATCAAAGGAAAGCCTTTAATCTTGTACATTTCAGCAACAGATCACTCTTTAGGATTATTATTGGCTCAAGAAGATAAATATGGAAAAGAAAAGGCAATATGTTGACTTAGCAGAACTTTGGTCAAATATGAGCTCAATTATAGCTTCATTGAATGAGCTTTCCTCATGGTATTTTTTTCTTCCCAAAAGATACATCATTATATGTTGGTGCACAAAGTTAAACTCATTGCTAAAATCGATCCTTTAAAGTATCTACTTAGCAAAACAGCTCTCACAAGAAGATTGGCCAAATGGGTGATGGTATTGAGTGAGTTTGATATAGAATATGTGGATATAAAATCCAGCAAGGGAAAAGTTATAGAAGATAAATTGGCAGAGGCTCATTTAATTAATAATCATCCTATTCAAGTTGAATTTCTAGATTCAAAAATAATTAATGTGGAGGCTAAAACATGGAAACTCTATTTTGATGGATCATATACCCAACATGGATTGGGGGCACGCATTTTTTTTATTACCCCTCAAGGTTACACAATTCCAAATTCATACAAACTTCTTTTTCCATGCACCAAAAATATTGCATAATATGAAGCCCTAGTCATAGGCATCAAAATGGCTTTAGAATGGAAAGTGACAGAACTGCAAGTGTATGGTGATTCTCAACTAGTGATAAACCAGATTAATGATGAATACCAAATAAAGGATGACAAGTTGATGCCTTACTAAAGGATGATAGATGATTGGAAAAATTACTTTTATTTGATAACTTTTAAGAAAATTCCAAGGGACAGAAACATAGCAGCAGATGCCATGGCGACTTTAGCCTCTATTCTTCAAATTCCAGAACAACATGGTAGATATGATTCCTTGGTGGAAAGTTGGTGAAACCCGCATTTGACCTTCCCAATTCCCAAATCATATGATTTTTATTTGGACATGAATCACCTTGGTATGGACCTATTTTTACTTACCTACAAGACCAAAATTTACCCTTGGACCAAACCTACAATCAAAAGAGACACTTTATACAACAAGCTTCCCGTTATACTATCCTTTCCGACACATTGTATCACAAGAGTTTTGACGGAACAATTCTTAGGTGTCTAGAGGATGAGGAATAAAAATTAGATTTATGAGAGGTTCATGAGGGGATCTGTGGGTCTCACTCTAGTCAACTAAATTTAGCTAAGAAAATCCTTCACATGGGATACTTTTGGCCAACTCTAGAGAAGGATGCTTGTCAGTTTGTCAAGATATGTCAAAAATGCCAATATCATGGGAACATGAATCATGCGCTAGCACAAGATTTACACCCAATGACCACACCTTGGCCCTTTTATCAATGGGGTTTGATGTAATAGGGATGATTTATCCACCTTCATCCAATGGTCATAAATACATCATAACTGCAATGGAATACTTCACTAAATGGGTAGAAGTTGTTCCTTTGACAACTGTAATGGGTAAACAAATATCAATGTTTATCCTAGATCACATAACTTGTAGATATGAAATTCCTCATACTATAATAATAGATAATGAAAATAAATTCAAGAACAAAGATGTGGATGATTTATGTGACAAGTTCCATATTATACACTATTTTTCTTCCATTTATTATCCTCAAGGGAATGGACAAGCAGAGGCAACAAACAAGAATATTCTCACCATTTTGAAAAGGACAGTTGACAATTTAGGAAAAAATTGGCATGTACAATTGAATCCAACATAATGGGCATATAGGACCAGCATTAGGACACCAACAAGAGAAATGCAATTTTCACTGGTCTATGGAGGAGAAGTTGTATTGCCTTTAGAGGTTGAGATTCCATCCTTGAGAATCTCCTTACATGGTTTGATAACAAATGAAGATTATAAGGTTGCTAGGCTTCAAAAACTGGAGTTGCTAGAAGAACACAAAACTCAATCATATGAACATCTCAAGGTATATCAAAACAGAATGTCAAGGAATTACAACAAGAAGATAAAACATAGAGCATTTCAAGTTGGGGATTTAGTGTTGAGAGAAAATCCTAAGAACCAAGTGGAAATAGAGAAGAAATGAAAGTGGGAAGGAAACTAGTAAGGACCATTCATTATCACTTCTTCTTTTGGCATGGGAACATACAGGTTAGCTGACTATGATGGAGACGATTTTCAAGAACCCATTAATAACATCCACTTGAAGAGGTTCTATACTTAAGAGTCAGATGAAAGAGTATTAGATGTGATATTGTTAGATGAGAGGAAAGCATCATTCTTTGTATAGTGGAAAAGAGATCCTAAAATAATCTAAAAATAGTGGAAAAGAGATCTTGAAATAATCCAAAAATAGTGAAAAGAGATCCTAAAGAAATTCAAAAACAATGGAAATCGCCTTGAGAAAAAAGAAAAAAGTGGAAAATTGAGCATTAAGAAAGCAAAAAATTTCAAATGTGGATCCTAAATTTTTTTTTTATCTTGGTGTAAACCTGGAAAACAAGTGCCTTGGTAATAAATAAAAAAAATAAAAAAATGGAAAAAATCGGTTTAGATTAAAAAAAAGTGTCTTGGTGAAAACATAGCAATAGGCACCTTGGCAGAAAAAAAAGCAAAACAAGAGAAAAAGAGAAATAAATTCAAGTGGTGAAAACCTGGTAAATAGACACCATTTGACCCTTACATTTTTCCTAGTTGCATGGTCCATCTGTGTCTTTCCACCATCATTGTACATATCCTCGCATTTGTCATTTGTGCATAGTCATAATAAAGTCTTTGAGCTGCATCTTGCATATACTGAGCTTTTGTCATATTTTGGAAATTTTTCCCAAGCCCAACACATTTATTTTCAACTGGGGGCATTAATCCAAATTAGCAGATTTCATCAAAGCAGACACCAATTCACACGAATCAAGGCATCAAACCACACCAAATAGACACTTGAACCTTTGATTTACATCATTGTTCGATTCCCATATGATCTTGACATGATGTAATCCTTGACCTTCATTGAATTATTATTATTAGGATTAAAATAAACAAAAACCCAAAAGATCAAAATGGATGAAGTTCTATTTGAAATATGGATACAACAATATCACTAAGGTTTTGATGAGGTATTGAGTTTTCTTGAGTCATGTCTTTTTAATTAATCAATGATGGTTCCACTAGATAAGAAATGATGAAAGCGTGACATCTTTTCTTGATTACTGTGTGATTGTTTTAAGATTGATTCTTTGAAGTATGAGACTTTGTCTAAGGACATGACCATCAAAGAGTCATCAAGGACATTTTTCATATGGAAGGGATTCAATCTTTGTCTATTTACGCATGGTCATTTAGATCTTCCATATCTTAATGCCAACATCCACTTGCAACATTGAATCTGATGAAAATGGTATTCATTATACTCGTATGGTTGGACTAGTGAGAGTTGTACTAACTTCATGGTTGAAATCTAAGGATAGCAGTATTAATATCATCATAGTTTTTCAAACTCACCAGTGATGGTTGTACGTGGTAGAAGTACCACAAAGATCGATGATGAAAATATAATCCATGCATTCTTTGTAATAATTATAGTTAGTTGCATTCATTTTTAGGAGTATTTTTGCATAAAGGATTTCTTTGGGTTAGGGAAAGAGGTTTCAAAGGGTTGATATCGTCAAAAAAAAAAGTTCTCTTTTAGATCAATTATGTGAGACTTTAATAAAAACATTGCATATCATTAATCATTAAGCATCAATCCATATTTATTATCTATTGTTTCTTAAATTTATTATTTAAATCATTAAGCATTATTCATCAAGGTTTTTCATCATTAAGGTGCATTTCATTAAAAGTATATATGCATAGAAAAGAAAAAAAATAAATGCATTTTATCATCTAGTTCCATTGCATAAGCATCATTTAAAAGCATTAAATAAAAGAATTTTTCCATACACTTTTGCATCCTTATATGTATTTTCATACATAATACAACTCATCCACAACATATAAAATTAAATGTATAATCATATAGAAGTGCATCCATATATCATCAAAATATAAATTCCAACATATAATGACATCATAAAGAGAATATCAAATCAAGAGCAAGATTATCTATCATAAAAGCAGTCATCAAATGACCATCATCATGTCTATCAATGTATATCAAGATATATAAATCAAAGGTACATCCATAATATCGATCAAAGTACATCATGGTACATCACAACAAAAGGGAGGCTTATAATCAACTAGGGGCACCACTTGCACCATCTTTCCCATCAGTTCCACCTGTGTCACCTACATCTCCTATATCACTTGGGCCACCTATTTCATTTGTCCCTCTTCCCAATGAACTACCTAGATCTATCTGAGGCATAATACTAGTACTCGCAATACTAGGCCTCTGTGCCATCATAGTCATGGAGCTCCACATCATAGTAGCAACCTGATCAATCTGGCTACTCATAGTTTTCATCCTAGCCTATAGAGTCCAAACACCCTGTGTGAGTGTATCCATAGCCTGTGAAAACTATGGAGCTATAGGAACCTACGGAGCTATCAGAACCTATGGTACTACTAGAACCAATGGAATCACTAGAGCATGTTGAACCTGTCTAGCATACACTAGCTGAGCCTGTCTAGATGCTCGCTTCCATCTTTGTCCCCAAACTTCCAATGGAACCAGTGGAACTCATCCACCAATCCCACCACCCCTCATCTGTACCCATCCACCAATCCCACCACCCCTCATATGAACCCTTCCACCCACCCCTCCACCTCTCACTCTCACTCTGCCTCCATCTCTCCCTCCACCTCCACCTCTCCTTGAGACTCTCTATCTCAAAGCTCTGCCACCACCTCTCCCAACAACTCTGGCTCCATCATCATCAAATGGATCATCAATATCAGGTATAGGCTCCCCTGGGTTTGTAAATCTAATAAATCTGTATCGAGAAAAGCACTGAGAGTAATCTACTAACATCCTTGCATCAACTATATATTCTAGCATGTCCCAGACCATGTAACCCATCTAATGTATATCCTCGCATGCATATATAAAATCTAGTTGTGGACCCCACATCGATCTCTCTACCTAAACCTAAGCATATAAATCTAAACCCTGTGGGATGTCCTTTGTCTAATCGTATTGTCTCGTCACTATATAAAAGTAGAATCTCTCGATAATCAAAGGAGACCATCCTATCATCCAACAAGGTGCATACATATATGGTAGCTTTGTTTCATCCTCATGTCATGCCTCACAACCAAGGTATGGTCACCACATGACCTGATCTATGTCATCAAGCATCTGTCACAAAAACTCTAGCATTCCCAGATGGGGCTAGACTATCATACCCTCATATAGATAACCATATGGCCACCCTGGATCTCTGTGTCTCACAACAATAAGTGGCGTGACATGAATATGCTCCCATGTCCAGAGCTGTAATAGTACTACACCTACTATAAGTGCAGCATCATACATGTACACTATGTGATTTAACTCATGATACAACTATGCCAGCACACATGAACCCTAATTAAATTGATGCAGATCTGCAATCATGTCCTCTAGGATCCGTCCCCAACCAAAAGAAAATCCATGACCTCGCTAGACAGGAAGCAAGAAACATCTTATCAAAGAACACAAAACCATAGGAATTATTAGATATTCTCTCAAACTAATCCCATGGTATGCTCTCATCACCGATAGTAGGATCTATGAATACATATCTGCATGATACTCCATCGTAGACCTGATCATAGTAAACCAACTCTCCTCGAGTTAGAATCCTTAATAATATGTACATGTCCTCTAGCGTGATCATCATCTCTCCTAAAGGTAAGTGGAAGGTATTATGGTAAGAGTTCCATCACTCTGCCATAATTGTAATTAAACCTCGGTTCATCTAGAACTGAGGCATATCTAACAAAAATGACAATCCACATTGACCTATGACTCACCGCTCCTGGGTAGTCAGCTGATCAACCATATCTAAAGGCCATGGAGGTAATCCCCATATATATAGATTCTGAAACCTAATATTTTTTTAAATCAAGTGGAATCACATTAGTATTATCATTTTTATGGATCATCACAAATCAATCATTATTTATCCTATCATCCTATCACTCTTCTTGAGCACATCAATTTTTTCCTAACTCTATATCATGAGAAGGGAAAAACAATCAGTTATCTTATCAACCTATCAGGATTGACATCATAAAGATTCATTAAAATATTGGAACTAACATCACAAGCACTTGTTTTCATCAAATATCAGGCCAAATCAAACAATCAATCGATCAGACACTCAGCCAAATTAGAGGATGATCAAATCAGGATTCAATTTTTTTTTCAAATTAGGATATGCATTATTTCATGTGGGTGTACACATAATTTCATATCATCATATGAGCCACATAATCTACACGCTGGTTTCAACATGCAATGTGCTATTTCATTCTTTGGAAGTGTCACATCAATGTGTACACGCTAGTTCTTCTAGCAGACATTACTTCATTCATCATACATGCTAGAAGAATTTGGATGCTAAGATAGGGTTTCCTAGGTGCTACTTTACCTATCATAAACACTAAAACTCTATTGGGTTATGTGATTCTAAGCACTATTTCTCTCTATCCTACACGCTACTTCTAACTATGGATGCATTACTTTGCTAGTCTACGCATTATTTTAACTATCCTATGCACTACTTGGCAAAAATTTCAAAAACCTAATCTAATAATACTTAAAAATCCTACAAAAAGTGGCAAAGTTTTGAAATTGATCAAACAAGTGGCATTATTTTATTCTTTCAAATTTCATTTGAGCTTCTTCATTCTAGTTAAATTTTGCATCTTTTTTCAGCAACTTTATGATAGGTTTGACAATTTCTGCAAAGTTTGTTATAAGTCTTATGACAAAATTAATATTTCCTAAGAAAGATTGAACTCCCTTTAAGTTTTTTGGAGCAATGACCTTCTGGATTGCTTCTATTCTTTCTGGGTCTATTCTTACTCCATCTTTAGACACTATGTGTCCCAGCAACATTCCCTCCTATACTACAAAGTGACATTTCTTAGGATTTAATGAAACACCATATTCTAAAGCTTCATTGAAAATTTTACCCAGGTGTTCATAGTTATCTTTAGCTTTCTTAGAGTATGTAGTTAGATCATCTTCATAAATGACCATGAGCAAGTCAATAAATTCTTTAAAAAAGTAACATCCATGGCCCTTTGAAAAGTTGCTCCTGCATTTATCAATCCAAATGGCATTATGATATAGACATAAGTTCCCCAAGGAGTGGTAAATGCAGTCTTGTACTACTATGATTCCTTCACTTAAACTTGGTTGTATCCTGAGAAACCATCCATCATTGATAGCAGCTCACAACCAGTCACTTTATGTAACATTGCCTCCATGTTGGGTAAAGAATAGTTATCTTTCAGTGAGGAAATATTCAAATTTATGAAATCCACACACAATCCAATGTCACCATTATTTTTTCTTACTAGCACCAAGTTTGAAACCCAAGTTGAGTGTCTGATAGGCTGGATAATCCCAGCATCCTTTAACTTCATCAACTCTTGCTGCATCTTAGGAGCTAGGAAAGGATTAATAGGCCTCTATTTTTGCCTAAATGGTTTCACCTCTGATTTTAATGGGATCTCATGTTGGGAAATGTCTTCCCTATAAGATTTTAAGTCCTCATATGACCATGCAAAAACATGCTTATACTTTCTCAATAATTTAATCAAATTTGTCCTTATATGGGAACCTAAACCTTTTCCAATGTAAACAACTTGAGGACTAGTTTCTAATCCTAAGTTAATTTACTCCAAGTCCTCAGCCTTAGAATTACTTATTTTTGTTGAGTGATCATTTTGAATACTGAACAATGCTTCAAGTTGAGCCAGACCCTTAGGAATCTGATTGAAACTCAATTGGATAACCTCATTTCCTAAGACATAATTTTTACCATTATTGTTTTCAAGTAAAGTATTGCAATCTATGCACTGATTCTCATAATGGTCGAGACACTGAATGAATCTCAAAATATCTTGGTCATCCTGAAAAACTTGCCAGTTGTATATATTATCTGGAACAACTGGTCGTGTCTTGACTTCAAGTATTGATACCCCATGTAAAGTTTGACCATCAGTTTTCAAAGCAACATTTGATAAGAAATCTGCCATTATATTCTTAGACCTTTCTATCCAACTTATATCAAAGGCATCAAACATTTCAATTTCATCCCAAATAGCATATTTATACATCTTTAATATATCATTTTGCACTGCATATTTGGATCTTATTTGGGCTACCACTAATTCAGAATCACCATAAACTTTTAAACATTTTATTCCATGTTTAATGGCAAATTATAGCCCTAAAGATAAAGCCTCATACTCTATTGTATTATTTGTACATTGAAAGGATATCAAAAAAGAATATTTGAAAGTTGTGCCTGATAGAGATACAAGTAATACACTAGCTCCTAATCCTTCTCTTGAGCAAGCTCCATCAAAATACATTTTTCACAATCCATCATTTTGTATAGTCAATTCTTTAATCAGAGGATATATGTTTTCACACTGATGATGATCACTCCTCTGTACTCTGAATTTCTCCATATCCACATCAACATAGTATTTAATGTTAGTGTCTTCATACGACTCAATCATGTGAGGAGTCCTACCTTCTCTTGACACTCTAACATTATTTCCATTAATGTTAAAAGTAGCATATGATAAATCACTTTGTATGCTACCTCCCATTGAAGCACTCCACTTTCTAGATAGTAACATCCCATAATGTGGTGGTATGTCAACAACAAGAAC
>MU225790.1:212372-229005 GCA_018584345.1 Thuja plicata
TATATATATATATATATATATAAGTTTTATGTCATTTTAGTAAACACGAACGAACATATTTTAACAGGTGTCTATTTTATTTTCTTTTATAAATACACCAGATGATTGACTACCAGTACCGCCAACTATTCTATTCCTTAGGTGATAATTGCTTCTTGCTTTGTTCACCAGATCTGCAGTAATTCTTGTTGTTTCTTCATCTGAAGCTGTTCTGACCAATGGAAGGTCTTGATTGTTTTGTTCATAACATCTTATATGGTCATCTATTTCTTATATCTCATTGTCTGATAAAATTTATTGATGACGAATCTCTACATTTCCTTGTGAACCATATGAATCATGATTTTCAATTTCATTATTTGAGTCTACATCATGACATGAATAGGCATTTGTCATATTATAATCACATTGTTCACTTTCATCATTCCCTTGTTCTTCATTTGCTTTCAGATCTAAGGAAACAATGCATAAATCAGGATTATGTGGCGCTTCACAAACCTCACACCAGAAATCATCATTGCACAAATGGACAGTATTTTTATGCAAAGGGTCTGGAGTTTTGTTCTCAAGTTTTTCTTTTCTAGGTGGAGCAATAGGCTTCCCATCCTTAAACTAAGTTCCATAAGGATGATTTTGCATTCTATTTTGAGGATTATAAGTGTTATTATAGGAAGGCCTATTATTTTGAGGAGCCCTATACTCTTTATATTCAGGTTCCTTTAGGTTACTCCTACTAAACCTTGAATCATCTCTCCTATTCAATTTACTAAACACCCTTCTATTCATCTCAATATTTACTGCTATCTTGTAAGCATCATTGAGGGTTCTAGGATTCTTATCCCTAAGAGCATAACCCATTTTAGACTCAAAACCATTTAAATAGGTTGCTAGACATACCTCTTCATCCAACCTTATTTTTTGAAACAATTTATGCATTGCTCTTTGGAATCTGGTATTGAACTTTGTGACCTCTTCATTATAGTTCTTTTTGATGTTATTGAATTCATTCAGTAAGAACCCCTTATTTGTCTTATCACCATATTGATCTTTAAATAACTCAATTAATTCATCCATGGAAGCAATAGAGCCATCGGAAAGACTTCTAAACCATTCTCTAGCATCCTCGACTAGAGACTGAACAAAAAGCTTCATCAACACATCTTCATGAGTAATATTCAAATCATCAACAAAATCAATGAATTTTCTTAAGTGTGTTTCACAAGAGATGACATTATTACCTACAAATTTTGGGATTTTTTCTCCTACATCACCCACATCTTTTGGAAATGCATTTGGGTATCCAGGAATGCCAATAAAATTAAATTTCTTATACCTTTCAGGGTTCAATGGTTTCCTTTGGAAATTATCAGTCTCTTTGAAAGTAGTAGTTTTTGTTTTGGAAGATGTTGTGTTCTCAGTTCTAGCATAAGAATATTTGGAAGATTGCAAAAAATCTATTTTCTTTTTCATTTCTATTGTTGTAGCTTCCATCTGAGATTTTTCTAGCATCTTTGCCATGGTTTCCTTTTCTATTCTTAGTCTTTCAAGATCAATATCCAATTTGGACATTTGCTCTGTTAGGGCCTTCTAAACTTTAGGCTCTTCAATTTTGATTTCAATAATATTTTGTTTACCTTTGTCCTTAACATTTTGTGAGCTAGAATCTCTCTAAGTGTTGGGTATTTCTTTGTCCATATGAGACATTTCAATGTTTCTAGTAGTTTGATGTCTTAAGGATCTTCTTTTAATTTTGTTGACATCTTTATTCTCATGTTTTTTCTTTCTAAGTTCTTTTTCGCTCTTCATCTACTGAATAAGGGCAAGATGTTTCATGATGATTCTTTCCTCCTTAGCAAGCTCATGAGAAGGAACCTTAGAATCTGAACTTATAACATTTGTTACTTCTCATTCACTAGAATTGGAAGTAGATGCAAATGTTTCTAATCCTTTTTCTGGAGCTTCTTCATATTCTAAAGTATTGCCTTCGTAATTAAATTGATTACTACCTTCCTCTCTCCTAGTATTGTTTTCTTGGCTTCGTGGAGAAGCTTGATATATACTAACTTGGTTTCTTTTCTTCCTCCAAGACATCTCCATTCTTGAAGTTGATGGGATTCCACCATCTAATGTAATTTCAGGATTCCCATTCATTTTTGACCTAGTATTCATTTTGAAAGATGTTCACTTAACTTGTACTGATCTTAGAGATTTAACTTTAGAGTCGCCACCCAATAGTTTTTTGGGATGAATGAATACTTATCAAAATGACCTTGGCAACTAAAATATAATGTCTTCTAAAACTTTAGAGATTATGAATATTCTTATCAAGACTTTACAATCTCTAGTGTTCAAGAGACTTGTATGTTTTAACCAGATTCTGGGATACTTCTTAAATACAATTAATTATACCCATTCCCCAGTAGAGTCACCAATTTGTTAGCTCTTTTTCTTGCAGCACAACCTTAAAATGACAATATACTTATATACTTGAATGCAAACTCCTTTTTATGCAAGATAAAGGCTAATTGATGAGGTATTTGATAACACTAGGGATACCTATTATCACCTCCTTTTTTGAGCTCCACAAACTTAGGCAAGTATTACCTATTATAGATTACTGATTCTTCATTCAATGTTTTTAGTGGACTAGTTCATTCACTGGTTTTTTATTTCTGACCTCACTGTAACAACTTATAAGATACCTTGAAGGTTGCAATGATTAATTTAAAATAGAGTACTATAAGCCAGGCTATGGTCTTGATAACATAAACCAATGAGATAAGGATTTTCATCCCTCTTCCTTTTGATTTTAGGAGGTGCAACCTAATAATCCTCTCTTTAAGGAATCAACAAACTGAACTGTACCCTAAGAATACAATCACTTGAATGGAATTATCTATTTTGTAGTGTATATGATTAAGTAATTTGAAAATATTGGATTGTAAATAAATTACTTAGCAAACAAAAAACCAGTGCCTAATCCTTGGGCTATGAGTCAATATCTTGTATAAATCCACAGTAAGGTAATCAATAAAACACTTGCAACAAAGATAGAATACCTTATAAACTATCCTCTCCCTACAAATTTATCATCCAATCCTCAAACTAATGCTATGTTCCCTAGGCTTGAAACAATTTAATCCTTCCTTGAAGGAACTTACAATTAATTGCACAATCACCTTATGATCAGTGTGCTTAAATGGCTTATAGATAAACACACAAGAACAATAACAAAAATGTAAAGAGACAATTCAGATGCAGAAAAGAGATTGCAAAATATTTTATTAATGTCTCAAAGCTTCAAATATATTTAGATAGACAAATAGTACAAAGGTTCAGACACAATTTTAGTCTGCCTTGTAATTCTATTAAAATTTCCAACTCTCTCGGTCCCTTACAAAAAGCTTAAAATTACATATATATAGTCTCAAATAATCTTGGAATCCTTAAGAAAAGGATGCAACAAGCTTCGGATGATTTGGAGACCTAAAAACATAGAAAGAGATAAAAGACAAGAAAACTCCAAGCGGTGGGAGGACAAAACTGAAGAATGAAATCTGATTTGCACTTTGTCCTTTTGTGGATGTTGGCACCTTTGTCTGCATATATTCAGGATAGTATCTGATACTTGTAATAAGATCTAGTGACCGCCAATATAGGCTAACTTACACTAATCTCTTCAAGATTACTAACCTTCCTATGCTCATAGATCAGGTGCCATGTGTCCTTTATTCTTCATCCATGACATCCAAGTCAACTGTGACAGGCTTCTTTTTCTTGGGCTTTGTCATGACATCCCATGCAATCACATCTTCCTCCTTAGGCCACTCAAAATTTTGAATACTTTCTAGTTGATCCTTATTCCTTTCCCACCTAGCATCTGTAATGAATTTATTGCAGTCTGTTTCTGCCTTTATTACCTCATCAAAAAGTTTGTTGAACCTCTCCATATCTAATTCTCCCTGATTAGAGACATAAATGTCTTTGCTAGGAAGCACATCATCAAACTTTGATCCCCATAACCCTAATGGTTTGATCTGATCATCCTCAGTTCTAATAGGGGGTACAAACCTACTATAACTTACCCCAAACATCTTCAAATTTTCATCAATTTGATTGGCCTTTCCTTTGAAAAAGGACAAGGTGGCCCCAATCTGCTCTATTTCTGTACCAACCATGGTTACTATTTCTGGCAGATCTTATCTTAATGGTTGTATTGATGCCAATCTCTCAAAAAGTGATGTTCTTCCAGACCAAGTTGCATAATAAGGATTCAAATTTGTCAAAAAGTTAACCACCTCTGCTTGGAGGCCTGGCAACCCACCATAAGCCCCATACACCATATCAATCTTATCTTTGATGGTGTCAATTCTATGCTGCAAAATTGAAGCTAATGCTTCCAAAACCACATTGTTATGCTCTGTAACTCCTAGCTCTATTTCAGCAGGTATCTCCCCTGTATCCTCTGTTTGGATTTCAACATCCATCACTTCTTTTGGCTCAACAAGGGCAGGCTCTGTTATTTCTAGAAATTGTATAGTTATCTCATCTATGAGATTTTCTTGTTCTTTGGTCTTTACTAAAGTAATTTCTCTGATAGTTGATTTGTTTTGGCCTCATTGACCTAAGAAAAGTGAGTCATCACTTGGTATATTTCCAAATCACTTGTATTTTCCAGTGTCCATGTGATCTTAGTCCCCTCCATTTTTTCTTGAATATTCAGAATAGATGGATTTTGATCTTTAGGAGCTAAGATCCACATTGCAAGTGCCTGAGATTTAGGGTTATACCCAAACCCTTTGATCATATCTCCAACCTGAGTCTCTAATGACAATTTGACATCAGGTTGCCTTCTTATCTGATCTATTACGAATGTTGAGGACAAATCCCAGCCTTCCATAAATAATATCTCCTTGCTGGCCTTGACCAATTGCCTTGCATGTTCTGGTGTTATTTCCTCATGAGATTCAGGATCATAATCCTGTAATGTTTGTAAGGATTCCTGAGTGACTGGATCACCACCTACCAATTGCAACTCCTTTCCAATTTGATGTTTCTTATTCCATATGAGGAAATCCTTGAATTCTCTTATCTTTATGATGTTGTCATCCTTGAGGAATTCCTCTTGATGCATCAACCTCTCATCTATGCATGACCTAAGAGGTAATTCTTCCTCTTCTTCTATATCCTTTTGTAATTTTATCCCTGTCCTGATCTATTTTCTCAATAAATGATCATAGGGCCCGTCTCCAGTTATCAGAGCTCCAACTCTATCTGTCTTTCTTTTCTTAGAAGGTTCCCCTGTTTCTATCCTTTACTTCTTTGGTTGGGCTCATTTGTTACTTCCTTCTCTGGGACCTCTGTTAGGTCAATGACATCTTCCCCCTCAACTGCATGATCTAATGGAACTTATTGGTAATTTGGATAGGCAGTAGGTGAAGGACAACCTTGATCACTATCATCATCATATTCAGACTCTGAGTGGTCCCTATGGTCTTTCTCAGGAACCACTAGTGCTTCCTCCAATTGATTGCACAAAAGAGTATGGGATTTAATCATTTCATCTAGGCTTTTCAGATAAGGCATGTCAGGGTAGAAACCTCCAAACTTCATTCCTTTTCTCTTCACCTACCTCTCCAGGTTCATAATTTCATTAAACTTAATTGCTCTTCTGTCCACCTCCTCATCTTCCAAGATGTTTCTTATTAAATCCTCCTCCATACACTCTTCATGTTATTTTGTGTAGGGGATGGTTGGTGTGATTAATTTCTTTGCACTCATGATAAAACCCTTTGTATCAACATGTCTGTGCAGGGCCACATTCATTCTGTAATGGTTCATCCAGGCATTCACTAGGTCCAAAGCTCCTTTTCCAATAGTGAAGCTGTAAATCCTGAATTTCCTAGGGGTAAATATACCCTTTTCTGTGTGATGCTAAGTGCTCCTTGTCTGTTAGAATTAGTTTCCTAATGAACTCGATTGCAGCTATCCTTGGTGGTACATGGTATGGAAACATGTGTGGAGGGTGGGAGAAACCATAAACCCTCATTATTGTGAAATTCTTCTCATAGTATAAATCTCCCCAATGATGGTCTCCTGGCCATTTATCCAGATATTGGTAGGGCCTCAACAATTGTATTACCTTAATAGGCAATCTAGGTTTATCAACACCTATACACTTAAGAAGTGGATAGATTATCCAGTTTTCTAAAGCATAGAACTCTTGCCCTCTAGATGTATAATTCCATACTCTAAGCCAAAACTGAATAGGGTTAGGCTAGTTATGGTGGAGCCTTTGTGGCTGCAAAAATTGACAATTCATAAGTGGGAAATTGTAGTACAGGATCAGATGCATGAGGATTGAATAATGCATGAATCTAGGATGATCCTTCTTACTCTATATATCTACAAACCCTTGATGCATCTGGTCAATGATATACTGGATGTAGTCATAATTTGAAGTGGTATGGAGGTTCTGCATATCCAAAACCATCATCAGAATATCTGAGGTGATCCTCTCTTCCTGACATCCTTTCCAAGCACTCTACTTAGTGCATATGATATGTACTTGATATAGAAATTAAGATCTTTGTAGCAATATGGGGTGCCTCTTGGCATAGGGGCTATATAGGTTTTCATTTTCTTAGGGACATGATGATCCCTGATCAACTTAGCAGCAATGCCAGATTCTCTGGTGTATCTATTCTCTAGGCTCTTCATATTTATTTTAGTAGCCATGGGGTAGTATACATTGAAGGCTTTCATGAAAGTATTCTAGAAGTGAGTAAGGGATTTCCATCATCCCTCTTAATGGTTTTGGTTAGGGGGTCATATCTACTGGCCAATTCTAATATGAAATTGGCATCAACAAAGACATCAAGAACTATTAACCTGGCTAATCCACAGGTCCAATGGTTTGAGATAGGCATGGGTTCATCACTATTATTAAAGAAATAATTGAACAGTGAATATCCTGATGAACCTGGTGTTTTTTCACCTCTAATGTAGGCCATATCATAAATTAAAACCTCAGCACTAACCTTTCGATTTTGGCTGGAGCCTAGAAGCAAAGTGAGAAATTCATTTGAGTAATTCCTTTTACCCTTTGACTCATCATCTACATCTTCACTTCTTCCACTGGTGGACGCCATACTCTGTGATTGACTCATCTTTTCTTTCTTCTCTATTCTCAACCCTTATCACCAATATTGAAATAATTCTACTAAAAACCCTCACCACCAACTGTGAATTCTTCTTAAATCTATAGCTCTGAACTCTGAATACACTGCAAATTACAATCTCTACCAAATTTTGAATCAAGAAAACACCTTTCTGAATCTCTTACTGCTAGAAATTTCACTTTTCTCAGAAGGCACTAAAATTTCTATGAACTTTTCACTCTGAGAAATTGGAAGCTTGGTAAAATTGAAATGATAACGGACAAGTATACTTATAATTGAGAATTTAATGTAGATGTCTCTTCAAGTTGGTAAACTTGCATTTAGTCATTTTTTCCATTAGTTCCACGCACTGTGACATCAATTTCTGGTTTTAGCCGTGGCATTCAAACTGTCAGGCAATCAATTTATGATGAGTGCATTTGCATATAAAACCTTATAAAATTAAAAATGAAATCAAAATCAAATCTGATTGGCTGCATTTAACTCATATTATGGCTACTTTCCCATCTATCAAAATCTCTTTACTTTGATTGGTCAGCAATTGTACATGATGGCACCACTGAAAAGTCTGTATTTAACTCAGGTTAGCATCTAGCAACCCAGCGACTGAGTGATTTCTTTTTCGCTTAATACTTTTTCCAACTATAGTTTCTTCAAGAGACTTAGCGACTGTCGTAGGATCAATCATTAGATCAACGGTTGTCGCAATGTCTCTTAATATTTTAACTTAACCCTTTATCTTATGGAGTCATCACGACAAAGCACTTTCTTTAACTTCTCATTACCTTGGGTTACATCTGGAGACTCAGCGACTGTGGAATCTCTATGTCGCTGGATCATTTCCTTAACTCATGTTTAATCCAGAGACAACGTGACTAAACACATTAGTCTCTTAATCATGTGATTACCTTATCTTTTTAATTTACATCTGGGAACAATGCGACCACCGTTGATCTCACTTTTCTCAGCATCTGATGGTTGTTGCTAAGTCTCTTGATCTTTATTACAAACCCTAATCTTTCATGAGACTTAGCGATAATTGAACATGTATCACACCTTTTCCTCTTGTCTCTTAATCGCTTGATCCCTTTTGACTTTTTAATCTTATCAAGCGACCACATGACTACCGTTAGATCTCATCTTCATCGAATGGTTGTCACATGATCTCTTAATTTTTTACTTAACTCATCATCCTTCACGCAACTACGTGACAACACTATTATCTAATCTGACATATAACCCCTGGTTTATCCAGAGACTCAATGACCATTGAATCTCCATGTCGCATGATAATTTCTAAACTACAATTACAATCAGGAGACTTCTCGACTGCTGTTAGATTACATCTCTGATCAACGGTTGTCGCTAAATCTCTAGTTTTTTCACTTAAATCACCTTTGATCATGAGACCTGGCGACAACACTAAAACTTTAACTCATGAACTTAAATCATAACCATGGGTTTTATCAAGAGATAACGCGACTGAGCAATCTCGAATTTTCCAAATGGAATAACTAACTCTACTTTTATTAGGAGACAACGTGACTACCATCAGATCTTATCATAAAATCAATGGTATACACTAAGTCTCATAACCATTTTAGCATATTCTATTTTATCAAGAGACTACGTGACTAAGGATTTTCGCCAAGTCTCCTTATCATAAGGAATATTCATTTTCTTATGAGACTTGGTGACTAAGAAATAAGCACATGCACATAAATTCAGACTTAAGTCATAAAAAGGTAATACATAAATAGAACAAGCTTGGGAATTTTAGGGCTTTTCTGCAACTTCGAGAAAAAATTACTCAAGGGCTTAGGGTTTTGACATTTTCAACTAGGTTTTGAGGCTAAAGCAATATTTGCAGGGGAAAAAAAGTGATTTGGCACATGATTTTTAACCTTCTAGGTATAAGAATGACAGGCATCTCAAATTTTTTTAGGGCAAACTCCAAAATAGGAAATACAACCAACACTAGGCACAGGTTTGGCAGATTGGCTAGGGAAGGTGGAGACACCTTGTAAAGAGATGGCTCTAGGAGGGAAAAAAGCCAGGTGGAAATTGAACAATCTTAGGATGACCTTGATGTAATATAGTGAAATTTTTGTTTTTCTTGGCAAACTCTAATTTTCACCACATTAGCTTCCAGAGAGTGGAGGAGAAAAAAGGGTTAAAATATAAGGTCCCTATGGTGGAAGTAATTCAATAAAGGAAAATGATAGTAATAAAGCACCCCAAAAATTCCTTCAAGGGTTAAGTATTTCATAATAGCAAGACACACATGGTCCCAGGGTTCAGGCAGCACCTCCCTCTTGTAGCCACCATGAGTTTTCATAGGCACCTTGTTCTTCCAGAAGAAACATTTAAGGTTGGTTTCATCTGTGACCTTAGTCATATTTTTTCACTTCTTTCCTTCAATGGTAAGCCTCATGGCCTATGTGATAAAATCCTTGTTAATTTTGAAGGATATTCCCCCCATATTCACTCTCCTATCATCCCAACTATTCACAAAGTGGATAGAAAGGTTCTTGTATGATCCTATCATGGCGTCCATATAGGGAACGAACCCTCCTTCGTCAAGAGTCATCCATATGTGTGGTTTGTTGCAAATGAAATCCTTAATCTTATCAGGCTCAACACGAACTATGTCGCCCCCCATCTTAGAGTCAGTATTAGAATTCTCCAGGGTGTTGAAATGGGAAGCAAGCGAAAGAAGGAGACACTAATTTTTATAAAACTTCCATTTTCTGTGTTGAGTAATGGCCACAAAAACCCAGGCATAGCATTTATTATTGTCGCCAGTCCCACTTTCCAAAATAAACCCATGCCAGTAGAGATATACGTGTGACAAGGCTTGCAACTACCGATCTCCAAAATATTTAATCATTTCCCGGTGCTCCTTTATAAAGGAAGTGATTTGGGATAAAAAATCAACCTTGATGTGACTTGTGGCATTAAAATCCTTGAGAACACAAAGGCTCTCGACCTCCTTGTTATAATTATTAACACTTATAATTTGGTACTCCACATTAAATTAAGCTTTACGGTGATTTGGCTCCTGCCTAGCTGTGACTCTGACGCCATCCTTCATAGGATTTCAATTCAAACTAATGTGATCTCCCGACTTACTCTCATCTTGGCCAAAACTGCCAATCCTCCAATATAGTGCAAGAAACCACATCATCATAGAGGAGTATGTTGTTCTCTCCCAATTGGGGATTTAGTATTCTGCAGTAGAGGAGTCGAGTCCCTCCAAAAAAATATTCCCACCGTCCCTAGCCCATCTGCAGCAAGTGAGTCAGCCATTCCGCTCCTGATATATATGGTGGATCCTAGAGTCTTCCAATCTGGTTAAGAGGTGGTGGGATTCCTTGATGATACTACTTATTTTCTAGCTAGCATCCATGGTACCTTTTAAGGTTTCAATAACTAACTTCAAGTCTAATTCCACCATGAGTCTAGTAGCACCCACAGAGAGAGAATATTTAAGACCCTAGAGGAGGGTTGGGACCTCAATAAAATTACTAGAGGCTGATATGAATTTTCCCATATAAGCCACCACTATGCTACCCTTCATATCCGTGATAATCCCACTACCCACAACCATCCCGTTACGAGTTACACCATCGAAGTTTAGTTTTTACCAAGAAGGTGGGGGGCATCTACTTGGTCCCCAATCTCTTCAATCTCTTGGAGTTGTCAACCTTGTGAAAATAATTAGGAAGATCCCATCTCCTGGCCACCAAGGAATCCATAATAGTTGGGGGGTTGGCTGGGGTCCTCTAGTTACAGACATAGATATTCTCTAGCAATAGTTTCTCAACAATTTTAGAAACAATATCCCCACCACTCTCTGTGTCTCTGAAGATGCTTTTATTCCTTTCCTTCCATATCTACCAGCATATATGGGGGGATGATTCTCCAGAGCTGCCTAATCAATGGATGGGAAGAAGAAAACTCCCAATTGCATATGAACTACTATAGATCCTATAAAAAAACACAAGATAAACTAAACCTGTCCAGTATTCTAAACCATACTTAATTAGAAAAGGAGTAGTGAATAAAGAGATGGGAAATAATTTCCTCTTCCTCCCTTCACATAACACACCAGTTGACAATTTGGAATCCACACCTTTTGAGATTGTCTATGCTGAGTATTTTTCCATGGACCGTCATCCACCAGAAAAAAGTTAACTTTTGGGAGGAGCTAATTGTTACAAATGGGCTTCTAGAAATTCAAATCATTCACAACCTTAACCATGCAGCTATAAGAAGACTTCAACATGAAAGAGATAGACTAATTTTTATCCCAGACCAACAAATTCATAGGGGAAAACCAAGATTCAAATGTTTTCTAATAAGTCTTGAAGAGCCTGAATTTTCCCTTCGAGTTGTAAGGAGAACTCCCAACCATCATCTAGTCTTTTCCATCTCCTTGAGGGTGTTATGTAATCTCTAATTTTGGAACCAAAATTATCTTTGATGATCCTCATTATGCACCCAAAGGGACCCCAGGCTAGAGGTTTCTCCTCACACTAGGTGTCTTCCCAGAACCTAATTTTGTCCCCATTTCCACTCTTCTATTTGCACCCTTCTCTCAATAGTCCCCTAAATTTGACTATGTTATTCCATATTTTGGATCCAACAGGGAAGTTGTGGTCATAAAATAGTTCATAGCAGGAGGAATTTCTAATGTATTTTTCCTTCATAATTTTGCACCAGTCCATCGAGTGTTTAGAAAGAATCCAACCCAACTTAGTTAGAAGAGATTTATTTAGGTAAATAATATTTTGGATTCCTAATCCTCCCAAGGCTTTGGGCAGGCAGAGAGTTTCCCAATTGACTAGACTGATTCTAGCTTTTTCCTCCAGGCCCGTCCAGATGAAGTTCCTTTGGATTTTCTCCAGTTTCTCCGCCATCCCTCTAGAAATATTGAAGATGGATAGGAAATAAACAAGGAACCCTTGGAGAGAGGCAGCCAACAATTGAAGATTTCCCACACTACTAATGGATTTTCCATTCCAACCTGCCAGTTTATTTTGAATTCTTTCTAAAATTGTATTCCAGAACTGTGTGCTAACTTCCTTGACCGTGAGGGGAAGCCCTAGGTAGGTATGAGGAAGCTTGGCAGTTTGACAAACCAAAATGTGGAAAATATTTAATCAGAGATTTTGTTCAGTATTAAATAAGTAGATCTTACTTTTATTATAATTTATGTGTTGTCCTGAAGCTTTAGCATAATTGTCCATCCGTTTCCTCCACTATTTAGCTTCAATCACTTAAGAGGTACCAAACAGGAATGTGTCATCAATAAATTTTTGTAAGACCTCAGAGGAAAAAGAGGAAGAAGATTTAATGTCATGAATTTGGCCCCTCTGAGCCAAATAGGTGAAATTCCTTCCAAGGACCTCAACAACCATGATAAAGAGGTATGGCGAAAGGGGCTCCCCCTATCTTAATGCCTTTTTCACAATGAAGTAACCACAAGGAGAACCATTAACCAGAAAAGAGCATCGGACACTCTCCATAACCTCCTTGATAATTCTTATAAATCTCTCATGGAATCCCAACTTCAATATAAAAACATACAAAAAACTCCAATTAACTGTCATGCCCCACCAGGGAACCCAAAAGGACAAGCCAACTAAATACTTAATGATGTGATTTTTTTAATGAAATATTACAAACTTGTCTACATCCTCACAAGTTCCCTAACATCGTTATTCAAGAAACATTATATAATCTATTCATTTATCCATTAAGTTATTCTTAATGTGCATTACAAGTTACCTATTAAGGCATTGATTGATTAATCTAAGCTTACTAATTCATTCCTTTACTTTTAACATTAAGTTCCAAGGATAATCATACCATCATTCCTAACATATTTACATGCATCTATATGAGTTATCCTCTACTTAAACTTATGTCATTATTTATACTTTTAATTTAAGCATTTCGGTGAGAGACTAACATTCATTAGATATGCATAACCCTATGTAATTTATTATTCCATACGCATTTGAGGCACATAGTAAACATAATCCAATCTTGAATTCTATAGCTATCTTATTTCATTGATTCATAATTTTATAATAATTTTCTATGAACCTTACATCAAGAGATAGCACATTCATTCATAAATACATTATTTCATACTAAGTCTAAGATCATTTCCTAGATACCATAAAGTAATAGAATATACGTGAATAAATACACTAAACAATTATCATTTCATATTGATAACATACAATCTTTTCTCTTTCCTTTTACCTAGATCTACCCATTCCCTTGTACATTGCTTTGAATTATATTGATATACATAATTTCATCAGATACAATAATTTCCTTACAAGAGATTACAATTACAATAATGCACATGCATAAGTACATCCTTACATATACAATAAGAAGTCTTCAAAACTGAAAATCTGGAAGGAACAGGAGCCAGGAACATCCATTTGACCACAAATAGTACCTTGATATAATAAAGATTAACCACCCAACCACGTGGATCCAAAAATATTCCACTCCCTCATGCTAGGAGATAGAAACCAAGGTCCACACAAGAAGGTAACAACTAGGTTACTCCTAAGGTGATGATAACCCTTCCCAAAACATAACACAACTGAAAGCAAAAGAAGACCAAAAGGACCACCAAATACATGATCAAACTTGGTAGGGACTCTAATCTACAAGCTAGGTTAGTTTCATCGTATAGCCCTCACCCCTTGGGCTACCTTGGTACTAGCCACTATGGGTCCCAGGACCCAAGTAGGCATATGTAGAACCAAACACCTTTCATGAGGACAAGGTTGTTTGATCATGCCATCACAAAGGCACCTTCTCCCACTCCCATCACTAGTATTTAATAGCACTAGAGGCATGAGTGAGGCACAAATTAATCTTGATTAGTTTATATTTCACCCCATTCCCAGTTAATTTACTTAGGTTGTCACTTGATTAAATAACTCATCAATGGGTTACCCTGGTACCAGTCACTTAGGGCCCCAACCCCTCACTAAGAGCCACTCACCTAGTTTCCTTAGGTTCCCTACCCAAACAAGTATCAAAGAACATAAGGAACTGACATAATAATATATAGGAAGCCATGACAATGTCACAACATTAAATAATTGAGTTTAGGAGACCATTAGTTGCCCAAATTCAGCGGACAACCCTAAGTCACAATCAAGTACTCAAATGGATTACAACACATCCGCATGGAATAAAAATGCATAAAAAGGATTCAAAATAATAATAATAATTCAATAATCTCATAAAAATATAATTCATAACCTCATTGTAGCATTGGATTGGGTTTAAGAGATCACTGATTGACTCTAGTCCACCAGACAGTCCTAAACCCTAATCTAGCATTCAAAATGTTTAAGGAAGCATAAAAATGCACCATGGATGATATTAAAACCATATTACATGAAATAATACATAATATGAGTCAAAATAAAACCCTAATAGCCTCTGGTTGTTGATAGGACCCCCAGACATCAATTTAACCCTAAAACTATCAATCTAAAAGACCTGCACACTTAGTGACCTAATATGTGCACTTGGCTAATATTTTATGCATTTGGTATGATAATTTGTATACTTGGTAAGATAATTTGTGCACTTGGTCATGGTATTTGCGCGCTTGGGCCCCAAAGTTGTGCAGTTTGTCGGAAATAGTGTTTTTTTGAAGAAAAACACGATACATTAAGTATATTGCTAAAAATGGGCAAAATATAGAGACTGGGAGTGAAATATGATGAATACCCATTTGAGATCTCCTTGATTACCTTCCAAATAATCATTAGACAATCCCCAAAAATCATATCAATGTGATAAATTATTCAAGACCAAACACGAGTCAAAAGAGAAATGACGAGATGAATTTATAGCAATATATGAAAACACTTATAATATTCATTCCTAAAGGCTCCTAAAATAAGTAAAAGGCATCCAAATACTTGAAACAAAATAATAAAAGAGGTTTGGAAACAAATTATTGATCGAACAAAAAAGAGCATCTAGAAGAGAAACAACATAAACAACTCATTGTAATACAACATGAGATATTTCCTAAATAAGACAAGATTCAAATCCATAAAACAAGCCATACATATTCCTCATAATACATTTCACATTCATTATTTTTCTAAGCATATAAGTCCGATAGGGAAATAATAATTACACACAACAAACAATGATCACAAAAAAGGAGGATCTCCTCCCCGGATAGATCCTACCTAGAGTTCTGCAGAGAAACCATTGAAGAAGAGGATATTGATCTCTCCATTGATTCCTCACCTTCCTTTCATGGGATCCAAAATAGATACTCCTTCAATCCAAATTGCACTAACATGAATTAAATTTTCTTCAAAGAGTTTGCAAAGTACAGAGATCTACCCTATGTTGCTTCCACCAATTTCTTCTTTTTTTCCCTTTCAACTCCTCTGGTCTCCCTCTCCAAATTTATTTCTTCTCCCATAAATAACTTACAGGAGTGGTTGCACGGGAAAATCCAACTGTTGCAACTATTTGGAACCAATGGTTGGTAATAGTTTATTAAATCATCTTTAATTATTAGTTTGTATGATACTCACGTACTCCATTTTTTTAACTTATTAATTAACATTCTTAAAACATTTACCTTAGGGAGGGTTAATGTAAATTTTCCTTACTCCAATATAATTACTAATAAATACAAAATGCACATTTATTAATTTATTTTATTACCTCTAAATACAAAAAGAATTACATCTCAAGGTTAATATCCTCGATTTTAAATAACTTAATAATTAATAATTTTAATATACTCATATTACCATTTTAATAATATCTTTTTTATACATTATAAACACATACAATCATATAATCACATCCTTGAATACACACACACACACACACACACACACACACACACAGGCATACAGGTGCACACATATGCATATGTGTGTATATATATACCCATATGCCTATGCCTATGTGTGTGTGTGTGTGTGTGTGTGTATTTCATACATAGACATTATTCTATAAGTAATATAATACACTCGCATTAATTCATTATAAAATATTCTAATACCACATTTAGAAAATTTTCTTATTAATTACTCATAGCCTGTACCATTTGACAATGAAGAGTACTAATGTGAAGAAACTAAAGTCACACTCAAATATATCATCCAAAATGTCATAGTATTGATTTTCAGACTCTCAAGGATGTAAGTCGTTTCTAGATGAAATATTAGTCACTTGAAAGACTGCAGTTATTCCAGAATCACAAGTTTTCTTCGTGTCATCCAACACTTTGACGGGAAATTTTTGACCATTACAGAACATACCCTTGTGGTGTTTAACCTGCAATAATATGTGAAACATGTCAAAATTATTGTATCATGAGTTGATAAACATACGGGTGATTAATAAATTTGTACGTACCTGGAAAT
>MU225790.1:239764-251827 GCA_018584345.1 Thuja plicata
ATATATTTCTATTTGAGTTTGATGTTTTATGCCACAAATATGATTATCAGACGAATGTGCATAAGCTCAAACTTTTTCCAACTACCTTACAAGATTCAACATTGTGATGGTTCGTGGGTCTTTCTCCACAATCTATCACCACATGGAATGATATGAAGACAATATTTCTAAGGAAATATAAAAAATACAGAAAGAGGTTTGAGACGATATTTTTCAAATGACACAAAAATAAGATGATCTTTGGAAGAGTTTTTGGAGCGTTTCATTTTCAGCTTGCGGAGATCACGACAAAGTGGCCTTAATGGTGATATCATTAAAATGTTGTTTATTAGAGCATGAATTAGTGTACAATACAGAAGCGATGCTCGAAGTACCTGAGCGCATGATAAAGGGAAGAGAGGGTGACACAAAAGGAGGAAGTGAAGTTTAAAATCATACATTTCTCAGCCTTTTGGATTCTGAATGTACAATGCAGTAGCTATCAATGAAAAATCCCTTTCGCCGTAGAGATGCCTGGCCACAGAGATCCTCGTCCAACATAAAAATTACCCAACGACTACAAAAATCCCTCTCGGTGCTATTGAACATAGAAATGACAACGTTTTCTCTTTTTTTTGCCTTATATCCTGTTAACGTCGCAATTGCGATGTTGTCGGGTTATAATTAAAAAAAAAAAAACCAAAAACACATAACATCTGCCCCCCGTCACAAATTGTTGTTGCAATTTCACCCCAAATGTATTAGTGGAGGCTTAGAGGAAACAAGAAGAGGATAGGAGGAATGAGGAACAGATGAAAGGTAATGTTGATCATAGGGCTGTAGCCAATAACAGGGAAAGAATAGCAGAGGAACTGAGCAAGGACCTCAAGAAGGTCATGCCTCCTACCTTCAATGGTAAGACTATTGGTGACAATGCTGAGGCATGGATTGTATCCATGGAAAAGTATTTCCACGTTCGCAATCTTTCTGGTGAATCTAGAGAAATGTGGGGTGCTTTTCAGTTGACTGGGGAAGCTAGTACATGGTGGAATAATGAAATGGCGGAAAAGAGGATGCAACTGGGAGAGATCTCTTGGGATGATTTTCTTATTCTTTTTCATAAGAGGTGGTTACCATAGCTATATTATGATTGGAAGGTAGCTGAGTTCCAAAACCTGATACAGGGGGTTCTGTCTGTTACCCAATATCATGAGAGGTTTTGCCATTTGGTCAAGTATGTGCCATAGTACCAGTAGGATGAGCGGTTTAGAACCCACAAATTTATTCTTGGGTTACATCCTGAGATTGGATCTGAAGTTGACATGCATGAGCTTGAAACTATGGACTTTGCTTTCAGGAAGGCATTGAGGCAGGAGCAGAAATTGCAACAGGTATCTTTAGTAAAGGGTAATCAGAGAACTAATACCTCTCAAGGATTTGAGAGGAAATTCCAGAACAATTGACCTAGGGATTCTCGATGATAGCAGGTTTAGAATATGAGAGGTAAAGGTAGAGGGAATATAGGAAGGAATACCAACAACCATGAGGCTCGGTATTAGAATAGAGACAATAATAGGAATGCTAACAGGAGGAATAGGTCTGAGGGTAGGAAAGGACCAGTGGGTGGTTGCTTCACTTGTGGAGGTGACCATTATGTTAGTTCATGCCCTCAGCGTAAGAAATCATAGAGATGGGAAGGGTCCCCAGACTCAGCATCAGATTCATGCAGTAGTTGATCGTAGACAGACAGATTTTTAGGCTACCCCAATCCAGTTGGCCAGTAAGCTTTTTGGCCAAAATGTTTCTATTTTGATTGATACTGGAGCTACTGAATGTTTTATAGATCCTAGATTTGTTTCTCATTTATCTATTAGACATGGATATATGTCTGAACCATGGATGGTAGAATATGGAAATAGGGTAGAGCGTAAGGTTGAGCAATGTTTGGCTTGCAGTGAGATAGAACTTCCAAACTTCCAGATGCAAGTAAATCTTTATGTAGCCCCATTAGGTTCCTATGATGTCATTTTGGGAATTAATTGGTTGACTGAACATAAGGCATTAGTAAATTGTAAGGACAAGTCAGTTGAATGTCTTGATGATTCAGGTATACCAACAGTACTTTTGGGTGAGAAAAGACCCTTTGAGCTTAGACAGATTTCTACCATGCAATTGAAGAAGGCAAAGAGGAAGGGGTGCATGATGTATGTAGCATATGTCAAAGATCTTGACACTCCTCCTAGTTTAGAGGATTATCCTATCTTACAGGAGTTCTAGGATGTATTTCCAGAGGATTTACCAGAGTTACCTCCGAAGAGGGAATTTGAATTCTCTATTGATGTAATGCCTGGAATCGAGCCTCAATCCAAGGCTCCTTACCGTATGACCACCATTGAAATGTATGATTTGAAGACTCAGTTGATGGAACTCTTGGATAAAGGGTTCATTTACCCTAGTGTGTCACCATGGGGAGCTCCAGTTATCTTCGTGAAGAAGAAAGATACCTTATGGTTATGCATAGATTATAGAATGCTTAACAAGGTGACTATCAAGAAAAAGTATCTGCTTCCACGAATAGATGAACTATTCGATCAAATGAAGGGAGAAACCATGTTCTCCAAGATTGATTTGAGATCTGGATATCATCAACTCTGAATCAAAGAAGAGGACATATCCAAAAAAACTTTCAGGACAAGGTATGGACATTATGAGTTTGTTGTCTTACCTTTTGGATTAACTAATGCACCTACAACATTTATGAACTTAATGAACAGTGTATTCAGAGATTTCCTGGATAAGTTTGTTGAGATTTTCATTGATGACATCTTGATTTACTCCAAGACCATGGAGGAGCATGAGGAGCACTTATGAATAGTTTTAAATCAAATTAGAGATACGAAGCTTTATGTGAAGCTATCTAAGTGTTCTTTCTATCAGAAGTAGATTCATTATTCGGGTCACATCATCTCTATAGATGTAATTGTATTAGATCCGGCAAAGATTGAAGCCATACTTGAGTGGCCAGCTCCATAGAATGTGAGTGAAGTTAGAAGCTTCATGGGACTCACAGGTTATTACAGGAAGTTTGTGGAGGGGTTCTCCAAGATTGCAGAACCTATTACATCCCTTCAGAGGAAAGGGAAAGGATACAAGTGGATTGATGTATGTGAGCGAGCCTTCCAGTTGTTGAAATAGAAACTCACATCCGCTCATATCTTGATTATACTAGATCCAAATGGGCATTTCATAGTGATTACAGATGCTTCGGGTGAAGGTCTTGGAGGTGTGCTTATGTAGGAGGGTAAGGTAGTGGCTTATGAGTCACAAGAGCTGAAGCAGTATGAGGTTAACTATGCACCTCAGGACTTGGAATTGGCAGCAATTGTGCATGCTTTAGTGATGTGGAGACATTACCTTTTGGGTAGGTCGTTTGAGTTGAAAACGAATCACATGGGACTTAGGTATATCTTCACATAGCCTAATCTCAATGCAAGATAGAGATGTTGGTTGGAGTTTCTGAGTGAGTATGATTTTGGCATTGAATACATTAAGGGCAAGGAGAATAGAGTGGCAGATGCTCTTAGTAGGAGAAGACATATTGCAACTATCTCTAATTATAGGACACGGTTGAGGGATCATGTGCTGCAGGAGCTTTTAGGTGATGATCATTATGAGATGGTCAAGTTAGCCTTGCACATTGATCCATCGGATCATTGTTTTGATGGATACTCTTTTGAGGATGATGGTATTATGAGATACCAGAATAGGATGTATATTCTTGACCGAGCAGGGTTGAGGAAGGTAGTACTTGAGGAGATGCATTACACTCCATTTGCATGACATCCTGGGGTAAACAAGATGATTTCTGATATGAGGCCACTGTATTTTTGGCTAGGGATTAAGCGTGATGTGATAGCTTTTGTAGCCTAGTGTTTGGAATGCCAGCGAGTCAAGGCTGAGCATGTTCACCTAGCAGGACTTTTATATCCTCATGATATACTAGAATACAAATGGCAAGTCATTAGCATGGATTTTATCCAAGGTTTACCCATGACACGACGCAGGTATGATGTAATCTTGGTAGTAGTTGACAAACTAACCAAGGTAGCTCATTTTATTCTAGGGAGTTTGAGAGATGGATCCTTGGCTTTGGCCAAGAAGTTTATTCAGGAGATTTTTAGACTGCATGGTGTACTAGAGACCATTATATCTGATAGAGATACACTGATGACATCAAGGTTTAGGACAACCTTGAATGATTCCTTGGGTACACGGATAAAATTTAGCACAACCTATCATCCTCAGACTAATGGGTAGACAGAGAGAGTAAATCAGGTTGTAGAGGATTTTCTTCGGATGTATTGCATGGATCAACAATACAAGTGGGAGGAGTATCTTCTATTGGTAGATTTTGCCTACAACTCTTACCATGCTTCATTGGGAATGACACCATTTGAGGCACTATATGGGCGGAAATGCTGCACTCATATTAGTTGGGATAGAGTAGAGGACAAGATCATTGTTGGTCCTGATTTGTTAAGAGAGATGGAGGAGTAGATGACTCTAATTCATGCTCGATTGAAAGAAGCAACAGATCGTCAGAAGAGTTATGCAGATAGGAACCGCACTTTCAGGAAGTTCCTGGAAGGGGACAAAGTGTTTTTGCGTGTGAGACCACATAAGAGCTTAATTAATTTTGGAAAGGCTTCCAAGCTTGCACTGAGATATGTGGGTCCTTTTGATGTTTTAGAGGTGATCAATCCTATTGCTTACAGACTTGCTCTACCACCCTCTCTAGCCCGAATCCATAATGTGTTTTATGTTTCTTTGTTAAAACCCTATCATCCAGATGCATCTCATATCTTAGATTGGCATGCATTGCAGGTTCAGGATCCGGGGGTGGTGCTAGTGGAGCCTACCCACCTCGTTGACTAGCGTACCATCAGGGTGCATTGACAGAGATGTATTGCAGTATAAGGTCCAGTGGGACCAATTCTCTGTGGATAGTGCTACTTGGGAGGATGCGGATGACATGCATAGATCTTTTCCACATGATTAGACTTATATATGTTCTTATTTTCAGTTACTCATGGTATATGCTCAGACTTTGATACTATTATGTGTTTTTATTTGGGACTTTTAGTGACATTATGGACTTTATTGACTTGGTCGGATACTTTTGACCAAAGTTGGTATGCTTTATGCTTATGTTAGACGTGTTTGACATTATATTATATATTGTGGAAGTAAATGTGGGTTCATGTGATTTATAAGCTTTGAATGTTTTATTAGTTATGTTTTGAGGTGATTATATGATCGTATGTTTGGATATTATCATGGATTATATAATGTTGATTTATATTGCAAAGACTTGATGGAAAACATGATGAATTATGGATGGTTATACGATGTTAGTTTTCCTATATGTTATTTAAATACGATTTGGATTTATGGACTAAACTACTGATGATCAATCTAGTGGTTTGATGGATTGACAGGATTGAAGGCGAGAGTGTGGTTCTGGAGGAAAAGTTTAGCTTATCGGTAATGGTTGATCGGAAAAATCTGAGTTTTCACACACCACTTAGTATTTGATTATTATGCTTCGATAGATTAATGAGTTTTATTTCTAACTCTACCTCAAATGATAAATGCTTGGTGTGTGTGGAGATTTAACATTGATTAGAATATGATATAAGTAAATTTTACTCTTGATGATTTTATAATAGGATTTGAATGCGGGTAAATACATTATCTTGTACATTGGAACTTAGTTTTTTTTATCATGTCGATGTAATATCTTGATTTTATTGGATATAATTGCAAATTGGATTGATTCATCGTGGATGATGAACTCCTTAAGGGGGGAAGGATGTTATAACTCCTCATTTCCCTATCATTAAGGAATCAACCTTAATGAGAAATGTGGGAAAAATAAATTCCTTATCCACGGTTGAAGTAGGAGATAGTCTAGAGTAAAATGTGGAGACGAAGATGGTAGAAATAAGAAGGATTAGAGCGCATGATGTTATTGAGGTGTTTACTAGTGCATGGAATGAGGCTTTTAAAGTGTCCTCTGCAACTTTACTGATGCCAGGTGGCAAGAATTTTGTGGTTAACATTCCAAATTTCCAGGGACCATGTCAGCCTGACTTCACTTTTTAGAAGCAACGCATAATAAAGGGAGTGAAAACAACAAGTTAATGGGAGTTGTCATCGAGTTTATTTGGGCATGGGAGACAGTGCAAGGAGACAACCAATTCTTCTTCCCTGACTCACGTGTGAAAGGGAGAGGTGGGTAGGCAACTTAAAGGAAGGGACGTTATTGCCAAAAGGATACGGTTTTTTTTTAGGAAAGTTAAAGAAAAATAGAGGATAGCGACTGGGTGGAAGGAGAGGAAGAAAGTTGTAGGGGATAAGGAATTGACTGGTGAGGAGGTAGCTATGTGACAAGAAGAAAAGTAATTACAAAGAGACAAAAGGGACTTGAGAGGGAGGAGGAAACAATAAGGAGCGTGGAGGCAGAGTGAAGTCACACATGACATAACAGGAAGGAGTGAATAAGTTTTTGCATAGCAAAAAGGATTATTGCCAACAAATTCCAGGTTTTTCTTTTGTTTGCTTTTCTATGCGTAATTACCTCTATTCTATGATTTTAAATAAATGAATAAGAGCTACGTTTGTAGTGTTAAACTATCTTGCCTTCCTATGGGTTATGTGATTTGGATAGTGGAAGTAATGTGGTGTCGTAGTTGTTAAATGTTTCTAAGGAGCACAATTTTTGATGGACATTTTTCCTGTGAATTGTATTTCCTTGTCTTTTAACTGAATGTGTATTATTACCATGACTGCAAATCCAATTATGGGCAAATCATTTTTCTCTTAAACCATTTTGTTTATTTCTGCTTAGAACCGAGTTCCTAATGGTTGTATTTGAGCAATGTTTTAGCCAATTCGAGTAACTATAGTTAATGTTTCTAGAATAAAGTGCCACATAGCCATTGACTAGCTGTAGACAACGTTCTTCAGAGAAAAAAATATATGATAGATTATGACTTGTTGTTCCACCTGTTTGGGTTTTTAACTTAGAACCTTAAACCAACATTTTTATACTCTTCCTAAAAACATGATTATATGTGAGATTTTTATTTAAAAGCCAGTGCTAGTTAACATATTAAGACTGAATGTGGACCAATTAGGAAGGATATATTTATATAATTTCGAAGTTCTTTTCATGATAGGAGCCAGTGACGTTTTGAAGATCTTGGTGGATATCTTTTTCTTTGCTTTCATTTTCAGCCTGTGCATATAATTCATTCTGTGGAAGATTTCCAGCAACATGTAGCTCACTTTTTGTTGAAAATAACTAAAATTTACATGAGATTTAGAAAGGATATACAGAAAACTTGTTCGGGAATATTTTATCAAAGAGGATTCACTCAACAATAAAACATAGAAGTTTTTAGTTCATTTTGTCAGTATGTGATCTTGCCATTCACTAAAAACTTATTTTTCTTTAAGCTGTATTTTTGTTGTGGTGTTGTTTTTATGTTTTATTTAAAATTGAAAATGTAAAGGAAGGTGTAGGATGTGGAATCTCAGGAAAGGGCAATTTTATTTTGCATTACCTGCTAGTAGAAGTTTGGTTTTCAAAAGTGCTTTGGCCAAAGCTTGGTAACACATGTATGTTTAAATGTGTATGGTTATGTTTCATCTTCTTGAATCTATGAATAGAATCTATTTAGAAACTTGTGGAAAGTAGTTAGAAATCACAGACATGACAGATTCCTTCTGATCCATCAGTGCCGAGAGATAGACTTCTTGGGCAGGGTCGGTGCACTCTTCATTTGACGATGAGCCCCAGGGGAGCTAACCACTCTATGGTTGGTTGGATTAAGCCATTTAACGACACTCTCGTCTCAAGATTTGCATTGAACAGGAGTCCGATGGCTTAGGAGATCAGAGCATGCAGATGGACAGTTGTCCGATGACATATATGATACTGATTTTATGACATTATGGTCTTGTACTTGATGTATATATGTACTTATCTTTACTTTATGATGTAAGGTATTTGACATAGATGGTCGACATCCTGATATTTTGAACATTGTAATTATTCTTTCATGAAATTATTGTAGTTCGACAGTATGGTCGCTTACTCTTGATTGTATTATCTTTATGAAATGTTGAAATGAAATTATGGAAAAATAGAAATTTTTATGTTCATGATTACTTGATTTACTTGAACTTTTTGGTCTATTAATCTATAGCATTGACCGACTATGACTATGGAATCGACATAGGAGAAAATTTAGCATGCTTAGCTTATGTGGCTTTTATTGGAAAAAACGGTCTTTACAATAATGAACAATGTTTAAGTTGATAATTGCATAGGGTGAGAAATTAAATCATAGTTACTAAGAGACATTATTTACAGACTGTTCTCCAATCTAATTTTGGATTCACCATTGTAATATCAGACCACTCTATTTCCAAACCATATAGTATTCCACAATCTAATATTAATGTCTATTATCTATCAATCCAACTAGCATTAGAATACAAAGCATTTCTTTTTGTTTATACTGTTACTTTTGATGACCTCCTATAGAGGTTGATGCTAGTGTAGGGTTAGCCTCTCGACATAATTAATTATAAACATAATATTTTCAAAATAAACACCACATAAAAATATGATCTCATAAACATAAAATAAAATAATCTATTATTTCATAATTACAATATATAAAAAATATTCTTTTTAAAATTATTATTAGAAAATAATAAATTCAATTAAAATATATTTTGTACAAAAAAAATAACAATATTTTTGAATAATGATAAAAAAATTTAAATTTATATATAATTTTTTTTTACATGTAATAAATAAAATAGTTTAAATTGATATCTCTCATCATTTCTTTAAATAGAATTAATTAGGATATTTATAATAATAAATATTAATAGTTAATTGATAAATATATTATATGATAAAAAATTAATTTGATATTATTGTACTTGTAGCAATACTATTGCATTCCACCAATCAACATTAAATATATTATATAAATTACTTATCGCAATTATGATTGGTTCAATTGATTTGGACCTCTTTTTTCATATATCATTTAATTTATTTTGAAATTGGTCTTTTAATTTACTATATAATATATTTTTATGGGATACTATATTTTATTACTATAAACATGTTATTATATTTTATTATTTACAAAATTCAATTACAATATATTAGAACAATATTATAATATATAACTATTATATATTCTAAAATATTTACTATATTATATTTTTAATATATATATGATATAAATAATTATTACAATTTCTAATATATAATATATATTATTCTATAATATATATAATATAAAAGTACTATATATATTATATAATTTTATTAATCCTTTATTTATTATTTAAATTCTACCTTATATTTAAAATTTATAACTATATTTTAAATTTTTACAATTATAACTAAAAAAATGAAACTATAATATATACACAACTTATTAAATATTATTTTTAAGATTTTATACAAAGTTTCTTATTTAACTTTTAATCTATAATAATTTTACTTTTATTAAATAGCTATTAATTAAAATATACTTAATATTTATAATAAAATAAAAATTAAATTTATATATATAATTATAATTATAACTAGTAAGTACAGACATGACTCTTGTTTAATATATTAATAGGAGCCGTCACTTACATGTCTGGGCGAAAAGTACAGCGAATGTTACATCACACGCGCTTTGGCGACTTCCCAAGCATATCTGGCACGTCATAAATTCCTTTGATATTTTTTCCGATCCCTACGTAATTTCTACCAATTTGGTTAATCTTATAATTTATAACTTGACTGCGTACAACATAAGCTTACCTATTGAGGCCAGTTAAAAAATTAAATAGGCACGTTGGAGCAGTAACTTTTATGTCCAAAGCCCATTGAAAAAGGAAAACAGCTCCATCTGTAGAAGAGGCCAAGGCTGAGAAGTCCCAACAAGATAGAAGATCTCACAACAGGTATTTCAGACTTTCTTTACAGTGCTGCCTCTGTATAATTATCTTTACTGTGTCTTGCTTGTAGTAACATTTTCATTTCAACAGCACAACTTCCTGTAATGGGTAGAAAACTGTACATCCTCGCGGAAGTTTTTTTTATTTTTTATTTTTTTTTAAGAACATATTAGATGTTTAAAATGAGTAGATCATGGGAAATGTCACGATGCTGAACTTTGCGTAGACAATGATGTCTTGAAAAAAATAGTATACAGTGCAGATTTTATGATACATGGCAGATTTCTGTTTATTTATCCTGCACACATAGTATAGGAAACAGAAGATAAGAAACAGGGCATACATTATACTTCTGAAAATGTATATCTATTTGATTTAATCAGAGATTCCTCTAATGGTTAGAAAACCGTACATCCCCCCCTTCAAATGAATGGTTCATGTGAAAAAACGTTATGCAATGATGTTAAAATTTGGGGGTAAACAGGAATATGCGAAGATAAGGAATGGGTGTTTATATCGTAATGACATTCTTTTAGTATTTTAATCTAATATGGTTTTGGGTCTTTTTGTTGACATTATGAGGAATGAGGTCAAAATTGTCGCTTAGGTTGAATCTTTGTTCTTTGTTATTTGTTATCTGTAAGATAGGATTCAGCCTAAGGCTTAAGCAGTTCCTTATAAGACAGCTATAATGACTTTGTCTATCAGTCAAAGAGGTTTCAGTTTAAGATCTCTGTTGTCAAAGCGACTTTGGTGTAACTGATATTCTTCAGTCCTTTACTATTAGCGGAAGAGGTTTGAACCTAAGAATTGAGCCTTTATTAGACAGCTAAAACGATTTTGTCTATCAGTCAAAGAAGTTTCAGCCTAAGACTTGTGTTGCATTAGTCAAAGAGGTTTCAACCTAAACTTGTCTTCCTTTATTAGAATGTTGAAACAATTATGTCTATCCGTCAAAGAGGTTTCAGCCTAAGAAATGTTGTCTGAACTACTTTAGTAGAATAGACACCCTTAAATCCTTTGTTTATCAATAAATTTTTTTTAAATCCTTTGCTATTAAATTTCAATCTAAGACGTGTTATCTGATATCTGAACCGCTTTAAAAAAAAAAGGTAGATATCCTTTAATACTTTACTATCAATGAAAATTTTTCACTTAAATAAGGCTAAATTTATTTTAAAACCTTCCAAATAGTAGATTTTCCCTTAATTTAAGTAGATGCTTTCAGTACAGAAGGGATGATTGAAAAACAAAGTATTAAATAATGTTTACAAATTAGTAAGATCAAGCTGAGCACTAAAATTTTTGTTTTACACAAGGAAATTTAATTTCTACAGTTCCGTCTAAAAACGAAAAAGGGATTTTTTTACCCGTTGAAATATTTGTCATGGAAAAAAGTTAACAAACTACAAGGCTTGTAATAATCTATTGTTTGTTCTTGGAGCTTTATGAGAATTACGACCCCACTCTTCCCTAGAATTTAAGTTTATATAAAAAGGGTTTTTTGAAATACGATAAAGGGAAGATGGGTATGATAATTTTTTTAATAATCTATTTCTTTTTGTCCTTTGGTTAATGCTAGAATAAATTTATTCTTTGTTTGTGGGCATTTTCCTTATTTTCGAATTAGAAAACTTATCCCCATTTTGAGGCTTATTCCAGCATAAGTTAATTCTAAAAAAAAGCTGGAATTCATTTCTTATTCGAGAATAAGCTATTTATGGATTCAAATTTAATTTATTTTATTCATTTTTATTTTTTTTATAATTTTTTTTTTAAATCTTTATTTTTAATGTGGGTATGTATATATATACACGTGTGTATATATACGTGTGTGTATACACACACATGTGTGTATACACACACATGTGTGTATACACACACATGTGTGTATATACACGTGTAATGTGTATATACACACATGTATATACACGTATACACACAGGGGTGTATATACACGTGTGTAATGTGTATATACACACGTGTATATACACATACATGTATATACACACCTGTGTATATGTGTGTGTGTGCATATAA
>MU225790.1:264910-285579 GCA_018584345.1 Thuja plicata
GTAACCAGACCACCTCCAACCCAGAAACAAGAAACAAGAAACCTGTCCAGACGTTCAGAGATGGCCTCATGACCACTGCGTCTATTGTCCCAAGTGAAAATCCCATTTGAAGGCTTAACATCAATAACAGAAAGAGCATCCACCTGGGATTGAAAAAGAATAGAAGCAGGACCAAGCCTAGGCAAACCACCTCTTTTCTCCTCCAAACATAAAACAGAATTGAAATCCCCACCCAAAATCCAAGGAAAATAAGGAGCACAAGAGCGAACATACCTAATGTGGTCCCAGAGTCTAATTTTGCCATGAATATCAATAGGAGCATATACATTGGTAACAAGAATAGTCTCACCAGAATCCAAAGCGGCAGCAACCATAGAGATGGAATTATGACGAGATCCACCAAAGGGGAAAAATCTTGCAAGGGTTCCAAAAAAGAGCCAAACCTCCAGAGTTACCTTGCGAACCAATACTCTGACACTGACCAGCATACCAAATACATGGAGCATACTGATGCATGACCTCAATAGAAACCTTTGTCTCTTGAACACAGAAGACATCTGGACAATGAATTTCAATCAAATCACGAATAGCTTGTTGACGGGAGGTGCTATTCAACCCCCTCACATTCCCAAGAGAGAACGATCATTGAGAGGTTTGAGAAAAGTGAGCAACAATAGGTTTAACCAACCCCGATTCCCACCAATAGGTCACCTGTAATCTTAATCTTATCATGGTCCGTCTTCCGTCCCCTAGCAGAGTTATCAGCAGGACCTTTCTTAAGGGGTCGTTGTTGTACTCCTAGCCGATGAGAAGATCCCTTAGCATGAGAAGCAGATAAGACCTTCCTAGCTAAATCTATCAAAAAAATATCATCTTCCATGGGATTATCCAAAGTCACCTACTGTACCTGAGGGCCTTGTTGAATAGGATCTGGCACAAGAGCTGGAGCAATCGTCATACCCACTCCAGCCGTAGTAGAAGTGACAACATTTGAAATACCTTCCTCCAGCGCTAAGGAATCAAGAACTTCAAATTTGTTGAAACCCCCAGCTGACTGCCTATCCTTAAAAGGCCTCTTTTGACCCCGATTTCCTTTAGCCTTAGATTTAACTGGCACAAAACCATCCTTATCTTTAACTGTAGCCTCCTCTCGCATGGGAGCTTTCCCTTTATCCTCACTACCAATAGGGGGAGGAGCCGAGGAAGGGGAATGAGAAGGAGCATCCTTACAAATTTTGGGGCACTGCTACTGGAGATGGCCATACTCATGACAGAACCGACATCGAAAAGGGATAGATTCATAATCCAGCTGTTGAATCCATGATGCGGAACCAATACAGATTTCCTGCGAATCTGGCAGTGGATTATTGAGATCAATCTCGACACAAATACGAGCAAAGGAAATAACCTTTTTATCCAGAGTTTGGGTAGCAACCGTAGCAGGCTTCCCCAAAAGAGAAACAACTCTCTGCAGGATATCCTCTCTCCAAAATTCAAGAGGGAGGCGAACCCACACAGGAACTCGAGAAGGCATCTCCTCAACCGAATTAAAACCCATATGCCATGGTTTAATAAACAACCCAGCTTGATTGTAAAAATAAGGGCCACCTTCAAACACCCTATTACGATCTGCCATATTGGTGAAAACAACCATAAAATAACTATTAGCAGCCAGCATAATATCCAAATCGCCTTCAATCTGCCACGACCTCTGGATCCAAGCTTTTAGTGGACAGAGGAATGCGAATACCAAGAAACTGGCAAATGAGAGCATGCCGACTCTAGTAGGAGACATCTTCTGACACCGAATCAGGAGAAATGACTAAAACAGGGCGATCCTGGCTTCGAGGCAAACACCCATTAATTTTCTTCATCTTAGGACCCTCACTCGCATAAAAATTCTCAGCCTTTTGTGCATGCATGCTGGATGAAGACCCATGATGAGTCTTATCACAAACCGACAACACCAATTCTGATGTCATTGAAATCCCCGCCATTCAGAACCCGAGCCACAAAAACCAACAAAGGCAAACAAAACCCCAAATCCAGCACCCAACAGAACCAAAACCCACCACAGAAAACACAGCTCTTACACAACCCGAATGCAGCCCACTAGCACACACCTTCGCTGCCCCTGTACACAGACAAACACCACAAACAGCTAGGGCACAAAGACCCTAGCCGCAGCCAGCAGAAAATTGCAGCATTTTCAGTCTGGCAGAATTCTTTGTGAAAGGCTTTCCTTCATCACCTTTATTGGTAATTTGATGTCTTGCATTCTTCTAGATCATCAATATATGTGTATTTAATAATATACATATACACTATTATATATATATATATATATATAAGATTGTTGATTTACTAATTATTAATCATGTATTGTAATAACCATAACCATAGCATTGTAGAGAAGAAGGATAGTAATCAAATGCTCAAGGCCGATAGGCCACTTATGCATTTGATTTCATTGATAAAATTAATTCGACTAAAGCTACAATTCATCAACAGGTAGAATAGGAGAACGTTCATAGGAGCTTTACTTGAATGCTTGGTATTTACAGTTTAAATTTCTTATAATTTCTTCACCCAAAATTCTCCAGTGCTATTTGTAACGGTTCTGACAGAGGAATTTGTAACCGCTCTGATTGTGCAGTCCAATCATTGCCGACTCTTCCTCTTCTCAGCCTTTTTCGGCTTCTATTGATTGAGTGATATTGTATAACTATAGCTAGTTGTTGCTGTTGTAGAATTGTAACTTTGTTTATCTAATTAAGAGAGAAAGTCCCCTGCTTGAAGAGTGGATGTAATCCAGATAAGCTGGATGAACCACTATAAATTCTGTGTTTTCTCCTTGCATTCTTTGTCTGGTTGTTTACTTTAGTTTCTAAATTGTTTTCAGCATTTTCATTAGCTCAACAATTGGTATCAGAGCTGGTTAAGCTCATTTGATTTTTTGAAAATCGGTGAAGATTTGCAGGCGCCATGGATGAGGCGGACAAATGGAAAATCGAAAAGTTTTATGGGCAAAACTTCGGGCTATGGGAAGTGTAGATAGAGTCCTTGCTTATCAAGCAGGATTTGCATCCTGCATTGCTTGGTAAAGCAAAAGGTCAAGGATCTCTAACGCCGGAAGAATGGGAGAAAATGGATTTGAAAGCACGGGCAACAATCTTTCTAGCTCTCTCAAGCAATGTGTTATTTAATGTTTCAGCAGAGAAGACAACAAGAGAGTTGGTTGAAAAGTTATCTTCATTATATGAAATACCTTTAATGAATAAGTTATATAATCTGAAAATGATAGGAGTGATATCGAATCATCTCAACGAGTTCAATAGATTAGTAACTCAGCTGATTTCGGTTGGTATCTCATTAGATGATGAAATAAAGGCAATCTTATTGTTATGCTCACTTCCAAACAGCTGGGAAGGTGTAGTAATGGCTGTGAGCACCTCAGTTGCAGCCAAGAACAAGCTGAAATTTGATGAAGTTGCAGCCACACTACTTAGTGAAGACATGCGAAGGAAGCACCAAGAACTCTCTTCCGGTGATGCTCTCACAACTGTGAGCACAAGTAATAGAGGTAAAAGTCGCGAGAGAGGAAGAAACAATAATAATAATGGAAGAGGTAGATCGAATCATCACTCGAAATTGAGAGGAAGAAATGGCACTTGCTGGTTTTGTGGAAAACCAGGGCACACAAAGAAGCAATGCTAGAATTACAAGAAGGCTCAAAATAACGTTATCAATGGCGATGCTCATGCTGCGACTGATGAAGCTTTGCTACTTGCAGCCGGTGACATGGATTCAAGTTCGTGGGTTCTCGATTCCGGTGCATCTTTTCATGCTACTCCATGTTGGAGTGCTTTCACAAATTACCACGAAGGTATATTTGGTAAAGTTTTTCTTGGGGATAACAAAGAGTGTGATATTGTCGGCAAAGGGGATATTTTATTGTCGCTGAAAAATGGAAGTACATGGGTTCTAAAAGATGTTAGGCATGTTCCTACACTTAAGCATAATCTGATTTCAGTTAGTCAATTATATACACAAGGTTGTAATGTCAATTTTGATCTTGCTTCTTGTAAAGTGTTTAAAGGTCAATTAATTTTAGCTAAATGGCAGAAAACTAGAAGTTTATACACTTTAGAGTGCAATGGAGAAGTGGGAGCAGCCATGGCGGTTGTAGACAACAATGCTGAACTTTGGCATAAGAGGCTCGGTCATATGAGCAAGAAGGGTCTTGAAGTTATGGTTCAATGAGATCAACTTTTGGGTCTTAAATCTATTGATTTGTAGATATGTGAACATTGTCTTTATGGCAAACAAAATCGAACCAGCTTTGTGCGGACGGTTCATGAGAAGAAATCTTCTCCCTTAGAGCTCATTCATTCCGATGTTTTTGGTCCTACAGAGGTAACTTCTATCGGTGGTGCAAATTATTATGTTTCTTTTCTTGATGATTGCACTCGAAAAGTTTGGGTTTATATGCTGAATAAGAAATTAGAAGTATTTTCAAAATTTAAAAGTTTGAAGGCAACGATGGAAAGATTGGAAGGAAGATTAAATGTTTACTAACAGACAATGGTGGTGAGTATTGCTTTTCGGAGTTTGATAACTTTTGTGCAGATCATGGTATTCGGAGGATTAAAACAGTCCCTTATACACCTCAAGAAAATGGTGTAGCTAAGAGGTGGAATCAAGCTATTTTGGAGAGAGCTTGGTGTATGTTGTCTAATGCTGGTTTAGGGAAGGAATTTTGGGCAGAGGCGTGCAATACAGCGGTTTATTTAATAAATCGAGCTCCTTCGTCACGCCTGGATTTTGATATTCTGGAAGAAAGGTGGACTGGTAAGAGAATTTCATTTTCTCATTTGCGAGTTTTTGGATGCGATGCATATGTTCACATTCCGAAAGAGCAGAGAACGAAATTGGATTTCAAATCCAAAAGATGCATATTTTTGGGGTACGACGAAGATCAGTTTGGTTTTCGGTTGTGGGATCTGGTTACTCGTAAAGTTATTTGCAGTCGAGATGTTGTATTTAATGAGAATTCTTTCTCAGGTTTGCAAAATCAGAAATCTCCTTCTGATGATTTTATTAATTTTGATTTTTCTGACAATGGAAATCATATGCAGAGCATACCCCCGGTCACATTCCACCCGTCTGCAGTTATCCCTTCGAGAAATGTTGGCTAAACATCTTCCAAAAATTCTCTGCCTTGCTCAGTAACACCACAGCCACATATGTTTGTTGCACCTTCAGTGGTTCGCACACAACCACCATTTCATCATGACCCTGCGTCTACCCCTCTGCCGACGCAGCCTGGCCCCTTCAATTGCGCTGAAGGAATAGAGCAGGAGGCTCTATTTCCCACGCCTCTCCAAGCCCACCCTCCTCTGTTGCGAGTTGCAGCTGCTCTGCCTTCACACATCCCACGCGTGGAGAGCTCATTGTAGCGTCCCCAGTCCTCCTTACCGCAGGAGTCTCTGCCGTGGGCTGCTCCTCTGCCACGGGTAGAGCTTGCGCAGCAGCAAGAGACCCCCATTCTTTCTCTGTCGCGGGTCAGTGACTGGCAGCTTGTGCCCCTTGCTTTAGCCTCCCAGTAGACACATACGGAGCCCAATATGGAGACTTTTGTCTCTCCATTGAACCCCAACTCCACAGTCCTCCGCACTTCCAGTTTGCCTCCTACGACATCCGCATTGCCAGAACAACATGTTTGTAAGACACACGACACTCGAAATACAGAGATTGGCAAACAACAAGAGGGCTTTGATGTTACTCACACTTCCGATGCAGATCAAAATATTCAGCTGCGATGGTCTACACAAGAGAGAAAATGTCCAAGAAAGTTGGATGATTATGAGCTACTATTCTCTTTGTGTTTTGATCAGGCAGAGCCACAAACTTATAAGCTAGCATGTACTGATGTTAATTCAGTGTTCTGGTTGGATGCCATGAAAGATGAAATGGATTCTTTAAATACAAACCAGACATGGGATTTGGTTCCTCTTCTGCCAAATCGTAAAGCCTTGAAAAAAAATGGGTATATCGCATAAAAGAGGAAGATGGAGGTCGAAAGAGATACAGGGCCAGATTGGTAGTGAAGGGGTTTGCTCAACAAAAGGGTGTGGACTTTAATGAAATCTTCTCTCCAGTAGTCAAAATGCAGACTATTCGTTTGGTATTAGGCATGGCAGCAACATGGGACCTTGAGCTTGAGCAACTCGATGTCAAAACAACGTTCTTACATGGGGATATTGAAGAAGAGTTATATATGGAGCAGCCGGAAGGATTTGTTAAACAGGGGCAGGAGCATCTATATTGCAGATTATAGAGGAGTCTATATGGGCTGAAGCAAGCTCCACGCCAATGGTATTTAAAATTTGATAACTTCATGACTCAGGAAGATTTTACTCGCTGCGAATCAGACCCATGTGTTTACTACAAACGGCTTCCTACTGGTGAGTTTGTGATTCTGTTATTATATGTTGATGATATGCTGACTGCTGGTAATAGTATGATAGTTATTTATGAGCTGAAGACACATTTGGCTCTTCATTTTTGCCATGAAAGATTTAGGGGCAACGAAGAGGATTCTTGGGATGGGCATCATCCGAGATAGACAGAAAAGAGAAATTAAATTATCTCAAGAAAAATATATTCTTAAAGTTTTAAAAAAATTTAATATGTCAAATGCAAAATCGGTTGCCACTCCCTTGGCTGATCACTTTCGATTGCCTTTCAAAATGTGTCCTTCCACTTCGGAGGAAAAACATGAGATGGCTGGTATTCCTTATTCTTCAGCAGTTGGGAGTTTAATGTACGCCATGGTTAGCATACATCCGGATATTGCTCATGCAGTGGGAGTTGTGAGTGGTTTTATGAGTAATCCGGGTAAAACTCATTGGCAAGCAGTTCAATGGACTCTTCGGTATTTGAGAGGCACTTCCTCTCATATTTTATGTTTTAACAGTAAGACCCTTTATATTTGCTGATATGCTGATTCTGATATGGCTGGAGATTTAGATAACAAGAGGTCAACAACAGGCTATGTGTTTACTTTTGCCGGGGCAGCGATTAGCTGGACTTCTCGGAAGCAACAAGTTGTTGCTCTTTCCTCTACCGAGGCTGAATACATTCCTCTTACTGAGGGAGCTAAAGAGCTGATATGGTTACAACGATTGTTTGGAGAGTTGGGATTTAAACAATCCATCTTTACTCTATTTTCTGACAGCAACAGTGCCATTCATTTGGCCAAAAATTCAGCTTTCCACAGTCGCACAAAGCATATAGAAACGAGATTTCACTTCATTCGTCATGCTCTTGAAGATGGGAGATTACAGTTAGAGAAGATTGATACAAAGGTCAATCCGGCTGATGCGTTCACTAAAGTTGTACATCGAGAGAAGTTCGAATTCTGTAGAGCTTCTCTCGGTATTGTCACGACATAGCCATAATCATTCCAAGTAGGGGGTATCTCTGTGCAGCACTGATTGGCCTTGAAGTGGGAGATTGTAACGGTTCTAACAGAGGAATCTGTAACCGCTTTGATTGTGCAGTCCAATCATTGTCGACTCTTCCTCTTTTCAGCCTTTTTCGTCTTCCATTGATTGACTGATATTGTATAACTATAGCTAGTTGTTACTGCTGTAGAATTGTAACATTGTTTATTTGAATAAGAGAGAAAGTCCCCTGCTTGAAGAGTGGATGTAATCTAGATAAGCTGGATGAACCACGATAAATTCTGTGTTTTCTCCTTACATTCTTTATCTGGTTGTTTGCTTTAGTTTCTAAATTGTTTTCAGCATTTTCATTAGCTCAACACTGTTGAAAGCGACCACTAGTATCAGGATGGTATGCATCTATAGCTTTTCTAAGAGCCGCTCTACGATTATCAGGTGTATAAGAAACAAAACTGAAGTCTTATTATATTTTATGATACTTTAAAAACAGTGGTGTCATTATATAGTTGTCTCTTTGTATATTAAATATGATTATAATGAATCAGCATGACATGAATATGACCATTGTTTCTTTTTTTCTAATCGGGGTAAGCAAACTTTTGAAAGGACCCAGACCTATGCAAAGTGATCTATGATGATTTGGAATGTCATTTATAAACATTCTATTCTTTTATCTGCATACTTCCCAACCCTTGATAGCTATCTACATTATTTCACTTAAATTATTCCCTTTCTGCTTAATTTATCTGCATACTTCCCAACCATTGATAGCTATCTACATTATTTCTACATTATTTCACTTAAATTATTCCCTTTCTGTTAAATTAAAGGATATTTAATTTAATGTCAAAATATGTGTTGTGGGTATCTAGATGGTGCCATGTTTAAATTTGGCATCCAACAATGAGAAACAAAGAATGAATTATATTTTAACTCTTTTTATAAAGGACTTAACAAATTGAAGAGGCCACTAAAATAACAATTTACACATGCAATACATACAAATTCTGAGACTTTATTCATGTAAAACTCTAATTTTAGAAAAACTATTTTAACGCTATAAGACTGCAGTTCTGTTTATGTAATTCTCATACAAATCATGCAAACCGGAGAGAAATTGCAATTCTAACATTTATGTCTATTAAATAAATAATTTTTTCACAATCCATATAGTTTTATGTCTTTCAATTCACTACATACAACATAAACTAGAAGATTAAAATGCAGTATACAAAACTTTAAAATGAACAGGTTTAACATACAATTGAGAACAAAACATTGAAAAAATATATCTTAAATCTTTGCAAATTAGTAAGATCAAGCTGAGTATCCAATTTTTTGATTATGCACAATGAAATTAAATTTCGGGTGTTCTGTCAGAAAACAGAAGATTATTTTCCCCGTTTTCCGTGGAGAAAGTCACATCCAATAAGACTCAAGTCAGTTATAATTCATTAAGGAAAAGAATGTAACTGTTCGAAGCCATCCAACAACGTTCTGATACCTCTGATTCGGACAGAAAATCAGCTGCATCCCTCACAATTTCTTCAAGGAAGATCTCTTGCGGCTGCCACCTCTCCTTCTGCTTATTATAAGTGAACTCTCCAAATGGTATTTTGTTGGATGATCTTCTGTAATAACCCTATTTCATAAACTACAATTAATACTTAATTATTTAACTAATTCATTTAAAAAATAATGAATAATGATATATTCAATTAATCCGGAAAAAACAAGAGTGGAGAAGGAATTCAAATACAAACAAGAGTGGAGAAGGAATTATTGGTTTTGGGATTCACTATTTCTTGTTGATTCTTGAAGCATCCTTATTCCTTGAATAAATTTTTTCTGACCTTGAGCGTAGGTGTAGTCTCCATTCCTTCTTGTTCCTCATGCTGTTCGAGGGGACACAATATGCATGTCTTTTCTTTTGGTGTATCTCGTCCTTACCCATGTTTTTCAGATTTCCCTTCGTTTGTGTTTTATCTTTGTATTAATAGACTTCATCTTTCATTCATCCCATTAGTGTCTTTCCCATTAGGCTGCAAATGTGCTCGTATCATCATTCACCTTTATATATTGTTGAGTACCCCAGCTCGAATAATGAAGAATATCAATCCAATGTTACACCTTTAGATTCAAAGGGCAATTTTTTTTCAATTCATATCAATACCCCAGTTTGATTGGCAAGAGGGCACGAGCTTTCAGTTTAGAATCCCAAGGAGTGGAATGGTTCACTTGGGGCTCTGGCTCTCTTACCGCCATGGCTGCTGCTAAGTAAAGCTTGCATGATCCTTTTGTTGCTCCTTTTTGTATAGTAGCAATGCCCCTCTGTATAGCTCAGCACGAACTTGTCTGAGTGTTACCTGTGTCCTTGATTTCTTTTTCCTTTTTAGAACTGTTGTTTCCTGTTTCTTCATGCTCTTTGGTATGCTGCATTTATATTTTTTTCTGAGATCACAACTCTTTGAGGCATATTGTCAAATACTTCCTATGCCTTCTGCATGTTTAGTCAATTGCACACATATCTATTGGGGAGTTTGCAGCTAGAACATTTGATGAAAATCTACTTTGGAGATATCCATATCCTCTCCCAAAACTCCTATTTTGGCACAAGCTGGGAGAATTCTTCCAAAGGTGGACTGATTAGTTTGAAACTAGTAAGTAAAGAGTTTCAGTGCCTAAGGGGTACATATATACTTTCTGTTAGTTGAAATGGTCACATTCCAAAGGAACTTTCCATTTTACTAATTCACCGGACACTTTTGCATGCTTAGACTGCAACTGAAGAGTACATTACTCATAAGTTACAATGTCCTTTTGGATAGAATCTTTAAAATGAAGTTTCTTTTGGTAAACTGCAATGGATAGGTAAAACATGTTCATAAACACTTATTTCATTATTGTATTCTTTGTGATATATCTCTTTACCAAGAAAGATTTAATCTAAATCAGAAGAGCTCTTTACAACATTAGAGAGGTGCCAAAAGATAATAATGAAATAAATAAAATTGTGCAGTACAAGTTTGAAATGGAATTTAATAGAGATTAAGTTTATATTAGTGAAATGTAATGATGACTCTAGATTTTTCCATTAGGTTGACAATACCATGTCTTGGAATATGCTTATAAGTTATATGATGGGATATCTTGTGGTTATATTCTTCTAACAAAATAATGTGGTTGAAAGAGTAAATGCAAGCCAACTTATATTGAAGTTAATGCCTAGTTAGGTGCTTGTATAGTGAATGAGTGTTTATGTTGACGTGCAATTGGCTATTTAACTTAAGTTTATTACTAACCTATATGCATAGTTTTAAACATATTTATACAAGATGAAAATTGATGTTTCCTGGATAATCAAGAAGTGCGTCTACCAAGGAGGTGTTTGATTTCTTGGTTTTTATTACTTATGTATCCAGGACAAAGACATTTGTGATGGAGGTGTTTGATTTCTTGGTTTTTATTACTTATGTATCCAGGACAAAGACATTCGTGATGGAGGTGTTTGATTTCTTGGTTTTTATTACTTATGTATCCAGGACAAAGACATTTGTGATGCTTGTGAGTTGAATCTAAAACTAATGCTTGGTTGCATTTCTTGAACCTTCTTTGAGTGTACTATATGAGTTGAATTGAAAACTTGAAATAATTATACTATTCTTGGAAAAAGTTATTGTTTCTTTTATTAGGTTTTATTATCACGAGGACAATTGTTAGCATTTGAAGTATGTATTATAAGCAACACAATTTCATTATTCCTATTGGTTTTGCATTGTTAGACTATCTCGAGCTGGATTGGGTATCTTTCATGTCAGGAAAGATTCTAGGGAAGCTTAACAACTTCGTGGTAGGGTGGAAACACACTCCTACAATATTCTCGCCCTTGATGTTTTGTGTGGAACAGGTGTCTAGAGCTCCTGTCAGGAAGGTCTTCATGTTTAGCATATTATGTTTTCTTATTATCGACCAGATGCTCTATTATAATGACATTGTAAACTTATGTTAGTCAACCGATGACTCTTATAAAATCTTTGTGTCATTAGCAAAATTCAGTTCTTGTTGGTTGAAACTCTTCATAATTTATTAGTTGTTGGTTTGTCAAAGTTGTTAATGATCTTGATGTAATAATGTGTTAGTGCATTCGACAGTGTGGTCGACACTCTTCCTTGTTGTAGACTTTGTATCCTGTTTGACAAATTGGTTGAGCCATGTACCGTTTTCATACTATTTTTAATGGAAATTATTTATTTTATCGATATGTAGATTCGACATATGTTAACTGACTCCCTTGTTTTTTATTTATTGTTTATGTGGCACCTGTTGTCGAGGTTGATGTCCTTGCATCTTCCAACTCCTTCATGAACTTTTCTAGGAAGATCATGTTAAAATTTTGTATTTATACCTGTTTGTTTGTTTGTTTGACTACTCATTTCTAGCTTTCTAGCTTTGATTGATGCATGGGCAAATAAATCTAAGATCTACAACAGTCGTTGCTTAACGAATCTCTGCCATCTTAACTGGAATTGTTCTTCTACATTATAGGTGCCACAATGAGTTGGGAGATAAGCAACAGGAGCGAAGCCCTGCGAAAGGCAGGAAATGAAATATATTGTCAAGTGCGCGATGGGTGTTATGGACCTTGTATCCTGAGGCTTCAATTGGGCAAAGCTCATAAGCTATACGAAGAAGCTCTTATGGCTGCAGGCCCCGATAAGATCAGCCAAATAGCTTCAACTTATAAAAATCTGGCCGCTGTAAATTGGTTATGGGGAAAATCAGAATGGCAGATATACATACAAGACTCCCAAGGAAGCAGCGGAGCTTTGCAAGAAATTAGAGCTGCCAAAGAGCGAATACCAAAGTCCTTGGAATTCTATATACTGGCTCTCGAATTAGGGAAGTCTGGTGCTAAACCAGAACTATGGGTAACGCAGGTACAAGAGACTATATTAAACAACTTTTTTTCCTGGGTCAAGGAACAGCTTGCCACTTACAGTCTATGCTTTCAGCCCATACTAGTTAATCTGTGTGCACAGATGGATAGTGCACACACCTTCCCTGAGAAAAAAGTGTTAGCAAGTGTTTTTTATATGGGTTATGTTGTATTCATCTTTAACGAGGGCTTCAAAAACATTGGAGGAGAGAGAAGAATTGAAGAAATCGATTACAAGCGCTGTTTGAATGTAATCAAGGAATGTTATCTGCCATTAAATAAAGCAAAGGGTGTTGTCTATTCCACAAATAATAATGATTTGATAAAAGAATTTGAGGATCTGAAGGAGAAGGTGTCTCTGTATGAATTTATATTTGAATCTATACAAGCCCGTTGTCAAGGAGATGCACTATTTGAGAGGGTTTTATTTGAGGATGAAGCAGTGAGCAGGGAACTAGTGTGGGATGCCATTGATTGGTACAGGCATTCTGTTTCGCTTAGCAAACAGAAAAATCGCGAGAGTGATGGCATTGCCCTCAGCCGAATCGGGGAAGTATATTCATCTGTCTTGAAATCAGAAAAACTTGCCTATCCTTATCACTTACAGAGCACCAAAAATGCCCAAGAAATCATGTGTCCGCGTATAGCAGAGTCAGAGTGGTATAAGTACTCATGGTTGAAGGTGCATCAACACCAAATCGAACAAGAGGAAAAGGAAAATGCAGTGAGAATTGAAGAAACAATTAATGTGATGAAGAGAGAAGGGGAGAAGAGCTGTGAGTCGTTCTTGAAGTTCATATATAAGGAACATAGCCATCCGGACCCAAGGAATGGAGAGATGGGTAACATTGATACAGCGGATAATCTTAAGGCGGCTCTTCGAAAAGCTATACGTGCATACCATCCTGATACTAATGGTCGCTTTCATCGGCACTGGAGGATTTTGTGCGAAGAAATTACCAAAATTTTAAACTGTAAATACAAAGCATTCAAATAAATAGACCATCAAGTGTGTTCAGCCAAGCTCCAGTTTAAGGTTGAGTATTAGCAATGGAATTGAAGTTGTGGTAATTGGGTTGTCAACAGAATTAGGAACGCTGGTTTAATGATGCCGGTAAGTTGTGGAAAATTTTCATGTACTTCCTCTGTTTTGAATCTGCCAAAAATTCATTAGTACTTGTATTTAGCGGATTTGATTGTAGTTGTGAACATGGTGATTGAAGAATTTTCTTTATGACCTGGAATGGAACTCCCATATCCATTGACTGCAATTTCCTTTTTAAACATCTTTGGAAAGAACAAATATTGATTCATATTGTTTCTTGATTATTCAAGCCCAACCCTTCAAAATGTTCTATTTTGTTCATTTGTATATTTGTTTAGGGTATGAGAACTATGTTTTTATTAAGATTTTTTTTTTTTTGGGTTTCAATTAGCCTCATCTTGAATTTACATTTGATTTTTTTGAGTTTCTGAGGTATATATATCTAGTTGGAAAGAAAATTAGAGTATTTGTAAAAAATATGTTCAATTTTATTATTATTAATTTTAAATTTAAAAAAAAATGTTTATATATTTTTAAAAAAAGTATGAGAAATTAAGTCAGATCAATTATTATTTGTAATTAATTATAAAAAATATGATACATTTCATGATTTAGTGATCAATTATTATTTGTAATTAATTATAAAAAAACATGATACATTTCATGATTTAGTGATGAAAGTTAAAATATTTTTTCATGATTTAATGATCAAAGTTAAAATATTTTATTATTCTATCATATTGGCCATAATTTTTAGATTTTATATTTTTTTTCCAATGTTCCACCCATTTCTTCAAAAAAATAGTTTTGGTAAATTATGTAATGGCATATTCATCTATAGTAAATTATATAATGATGAATGATTCATAGAAAACATCCTACTAAAGTTGGTAAGACTTGAGATGCTTTCTTGAAAGTGATGGAAGTGTTATGAGACTCATATTATTTTATGTTCTTAAGTATAATAAGCATAAGACCTTGTGACATGTTTATCTTATTAGTTTCATTTAATATTTATATTTATTCTTTTAGATGGCTTAAGATTAAGGACTGTACATGAATTGTTATCCATATAAAAGAAAGATTCTTTTAATCTATTATAAAATTAAAATACTAAATTCATATTCTCTTTTTTAATTATTGGAAGTCACCCTCTTAAAATGGTCAATTTTTTGCTAATTTTTATATTTATTTTTAATAAATATCATAAAAGTGGTATTAGAGCTATGCTTTGGCCAATATTTTTTTTCTTTTTCCAAAACTTATACGCCATTACTAATTTGGACTCGATATTTATGAGTAAATATGAGAATTCTCCTGGTGATCTAGAAGAAAATTTAGACGCCTAACAAGATGACTCATAAACCAAAAATACCTTCTTATCTTGGAAAACATCTTTCTCGTGCTCCAATAATATCATGCATGGTCAATTTACCTTCCTCAGAGATCTTAACAAGTGCAACATCTTGCAAAGCTTTTAGTTGTAGCTCTCCAATAATGTACCCAACCTCTGCCGATTTCCAATTCTGAAAGAAGTGAGCAATGTGTAGAAGTCTCCTGCAAACTGTCATAAACACAACTGACTACACTCTCACTTAATTCGCCTTCTCCATTAAGCAATGTCTCATTCAGAAAGTTGAGCCAAGATGAGACGTTACTACCATCCATTAGTAAATTCGACCCGACCATTTCTAATACTAGTGGAATACCACCGCAACATTTCACCAGCTTGTCAATAGACGAGTGTTTTTCTAATCTTGCATCTGCATTCCTTAAAGCTTTCTTACACAAGCTTTTTGGCATCTGAGCTTGACAGAAAATCTACCCTATATTCACAGCGCTGAATAGGTGACTGCAAAATGAATTTAGTCTCGTTGAGTTTCGTAGTGGTTATAAGCAATCTGCTCTGGATCGGAAGGCAGGAGAGATCCCTTGGTAAAGGCTTTTTCAAGTCGCTTCCATTAAGAGCGTTATCTATAAACACAAAGACTAGAAAATCTGCCTCAATTTTTCCTGACCCTCCACACAATCCCTCAATTCAATAATTTTAGAAAACAAGTCTCGTAAAAGCTGCTGCTGAAGTAGTTTAAGATCTCGCAGGTTACAGTTTTGGTCGATGTGCAATCTGCAGAATTTGTAAGCCGGGAGGAGGATTCTGTTGTACACTGCAGTAGCAAGGGTTGTCTTACCAATTCCCCCCACTCCGTAAACAACCACAGCTTTCCGTGATTTATCATTCAGACCTAGAAGCTCCATGACCTTATCTCGTGCCTTGTTTATGCCAACTGTAAAATCAAACTGACAAATGGATTATAATTAATGGGAAACATTACAAACACACAAAAAAATATTCAAAACTGAAGGAGACAGAGAATAAAAGCATAAGGCAGACACAAAAACTTATACCTTGAATTAATAAAACCATTGAGCTTCAGTTCTTAATAATGCACACACATAATATAAAAAAGGTTTTTTTTCTCTGATGGTTGGTATCATGGACCTTTTCTTTCCTATTATAATATTAATCAGTGGTAGTTGGGATTAGACATTGCAAAACACCCCCTTCCTTAATCACAATTATCTTTCTAGTACATTTAAAGAATCAAATATTCAAAATTGTATTTCTTTAATGATTTGGTGAACATGTTCACATTTTAAATAAATATTTTCAATCCTATGGATGTTCAATTTGAGGCATAAAATATTTTTAGATAGTATAATAAATAAAAAAATATTGTATCTAAAATTCTAATTGAGAATGGTAAACCTTAGAAGGTGTACACAATTATTTGGTTTACTAAAAATATATAAATATAATATTTTCTTTTCAAAAACAAGGTCTTAATGAATGCAATAAGCAATATAATTCAATCAACAAAATTTCTAGTTGTCATAGATTTTATAACAAAACATTAAAACTTGAAATTAAGAGGAATGATAATACTTAAAGCTAATTTTGATGGTAATTATTAGTTGTGCATTATTTGGTCAGATTTGGAAGTTTAGCTCAATCTTAGATGTACCAAAAGTGAAGTGGTTAAATACAAATTAGGTTAGGAGTGTACATAAGGTCAATTCCATGAAGGCGAATTTGACCTTTTATTGATAAAAATGACTTTCATTCTTCTAATCACCTAAAATTTATTCACCTTTTTGTCTAGAAATTGTTTAAAATTTAGCAATGTTGATGAACACCTCTATGAGCTTTGTGTATGAAAACCTTGTCCTTTGTTGAACCCCTAGATTTTAATTAGTAGTTTGAATGATGATAAAAAAAAAATGCTATGTAATCATGTGGTATGCTTAATATCTCATTATGATGTTGATGCTAGCTAGTGATGCAATGATATGCTATGATGCTCTTTACACAATGACACAAATAGTCGATTAGATATTCCAAATAGATAAAATGGACTTGTGCTTTATCAATTCCTAGAAAACCCTAGTGTCACTAGTACATTTGAGACCTCTTTTCAACGGCTATGCATCACAATTATGACACTACGTCGTCGTGAAAGCGACACAGCCCGGTGTTGCAGTTTTGGTGTCGGAAACACTGACGGTAGCTATGTTTGTCGTTAGTGCGATGGTCATGACCGTCGCAATATGCACCGGCTATGAGGGTTAGTATGCCGCCGTTACACATTATGAATGTCGTTATTACGACGGTATGCGACGGAGATGTTGTACATGCGACATACACCTGTCAGACTATTCTGACATCTGGACGTCGCATGTAGTGTTCTGGCGTCAGTCGTCCACTTAATACCGTCGCTATGGCGACGGTATGCTATGTTTTAAAAAAAATATATTTGTCGTGTGCATGGAGTGGGAACTTAAAATATTGAGCTTCTCTTTGTTTTGAGAATAGTTTAACATTCTCTACGTAACATGGCCAACCACGTGAAGATGGAAGCTCATCTGGCCCCTCCTACGAGTCTCTTATGACCCTTTACGACACTTTAAGATCTCTAAGATGTAATCTTAGGGATCGTAAAGGGTCATAAAGGGTCATAAGGAATCCTGGGACACAACAACTGAGAAACATAAATGTAGGCATCATGGTCACAATTGTTTGGAGATGCAACATAATTGAGTGGTATACCCAGACGATGCAACACAACCACTACTCCTCTAGTTCTAAGTTGGCACTGCAAGATCCAAAAACTATAGATAAGGAATAAATTTGGAGAGCGGAGAGGAGGGCCATAACGACCAAAATAATATAGGGATCCTATATTATTTTGGTCGTTATGGCCCTCCTCCTCCGCTCTCTAAATTTATTCCTAATCTATGGGTTTTGGATCCTGCAGTGCCAACTTATAACTGGAGGAGTAGTGGTTGCGTTGCATCGTCTGGGTATACCACTCAATTATGTTGCATCTCCAAACAATTGTGACCATGATGCCTACATTTATGTTTCTCAGTTGTTGTGATATCTACATTTATGTTTCCCAGCTATCGTGTTTATGTGCATGTTCTTTATGTGAATTGGCTTCTCTCCCTTGCATCCAAAATAAGATCATCACCAAAGGGGGTTCTGGATCAGAAAACTCCCTTTCACTTAATAATTATGAAGCCATCAATGGTATACTAATTGTTTAGGATTGTAAGTTTCCATTGAATATGGCTTCAAATTACCAAGCAAAAAGTTGTACAAAAGACTTAGCAGCCTCCTGATCAGCCTTTTACTTGAATTTCTGCCCATCTAGGCCTTCTAACACCATATAGAATGTGATGTGTTTATAGAAGAAATCATACAGACCTGTTTAGTGATCACATGTGTTGAAGGTGACGCCTAATGCTACAACAACAACTATAGATATTAAATTTTGCATCACTGCCTGATGTCGTTGAAGCGGCATCAGACTCCACCTTCAACACAATATGTTCACTCTGTATGTCTTCTACTTTTAAGTTGGGCTCTTTCCGTTCTTGTTTTATGAAGTTGGGTGATCCTTGCCAATGTCTCCAGGGTTGAATCCAGTATGCTCCTGTATGATCCAAAACCTGCAAGGAACGAAAAGATGGGGTTAGATCCAAAGGATCTAAGCAATGCCTGGCATACTATTACTGATCCTCATCTACAATTATGCATGTGCATATTCAAGCCATACACTTCTAAAAGGAACAAGGATAAAATTTACAAAAACCCATCCAAGATATAGAAAATCATAACGAAGTCATAAACAACAATAAGTTCATGAGTTTATCAAAATATGTCCAACGTATCTACATGAAATTCTAAAAAAGTTTCAGTATCTACAATAGCCCTTTGTTAATCACATTTATGCATATGGTCCCAACAAAGTAGTGCACAAACTACACAAAGAAGGCATCACAGAAACATGATTTTTGTTTTCGCCATTGAAGCAATCTCGGCGGCACTAGCTGCCTCTCGAGCCTTGCACAAGTTGCACTCATTTCCTACATCAGGTATAGATGTAGATGGGGTAGATGTAAATGTAGTTTCGTTGACCCACCGAAAGTATTGACATCCACTATTTCCCTGCAATACCAAATCTACACCAGTTCTTCCTAAAATGATTATAACTTGTCACATTACTTTTAAACATTAAAATATAATTCCATATCCAAACCTTTTTCCTATCTGGGAAACCCCAAAATGAACGCCCAGGATTACTTGTTGTGTGTGACATCTTCAACACACAAGAGCCAACACCACATTGACACATAGGCACATTGACTGAAGCCATTGACACTATATCGATAAATATTGCACTGTCATTCCAACATATCATTTTGTTTAGTTGGTTATTTTGTTCATTCATACTAATTATAATTGCAATAAAAAGCAACATACTAATCATATAGACAACATCTCAAATCAAATTGCAAAATGAATATTGTCAACCACAGTACATGTAAATGCAACGTCCTAACTGCACTTGATGGAAACCATATGCATAGTTGTGATTGGGACTTTTAGTCCTTATCACACATTGAAATGCATGTAAAGGAATCTACAGTTGGGGGCATGTCAAATTGTGATATTGCTATCAAAATTCAAGTGTATAGTTTGACATTCACAAATTGCCTTGTGTCAGCTGTAGTTAACAAACTAATCTCACAAAAATTATTGATGTTTCAACAATTCCTCTTATTACTTCTTCTCTGCTTAAAACAATTGGGACTACCTGGGAAAGATGAGTAGGCTCTAATATACCCTTTTCCATGTTCACTACATGCGCGGCTAATTTCTTCTTTTCTATCTCCATTCCTCATCATGCTTTGTCCTTGTTATATTAGTGGCCGAAATATTAATATTTAGAGTCTACTCACTTTCCCGGGTAGTCCCAATTGTATGAATTAGAGTTGAACCATGTGTCACCTACACTCTTGCAAGTCATTGTCGAGACATCAACGATTTTTTGTGACATGATAAGCAATTTGTGCATGTCAAATTCATGGATGAAACATGGGTCAATGAGTTTGAATCAAAACAATATACACTTGAATCCATATAGCAATATCAAAAGATAATGAAAAGTTTTGATGAAATTTTAATGGGAGATGTAGTCGGGTATAAAAAAGAATGGTCCATGAAGAACAAAAGAACAAAAGAACAAAAGAACAAAAGAATGACATCAAGCATTCCAAATGCAAAGATGTAAACAATGCATGTACTAAACAGTGAGCTCATACACAATACATGATGCCCTAGCTTGCAGCCCGCGAGCCATGAAGATATTTCCTCATGAACTGATCATCAACAGGGAGTACCACATAGTGAATATCAACAGCAAAACAAACATATACGAGGAGTACCACATAGTACCAATAGGGAGTACAGCCACATAGTACATACATATACATACATATACATATACGTACATATATACATATATATATGTATGATGTTATTGCTGTCATTGCATGCTTGCTGTTGTTGTGCACCATATATTGTTTTATACATGATAAACAATTTGTGCATGTCAAATTCATGGATGAAACATGAGTCAACGAGTTTGACTCAAAACACTATACACTTGAATCCAGATAGCAATATCACATGATAATGAAAAGTTTTGATAATCAGATTTACATAAGTTTTTGTAATGATAATCATAGTGTGATATTGCTATCAGGATTCAACTGTGTAAGTTTTTGAGTCAAACTCATTGACCCATAATTCATGAGTAGTGGTTCACATGAACCCATCTCTCATGAGAATGAATGGAACACTTAGCACTCATTG